>VZRE01007706.1:346659-440453 GCA_013396775.1 Cephalopterus ornatus | reverse complement strand
GTGACCGGCCACCAGCTGGATGCAGCACCATTCACTAGCACTCTCTGGGCCCGGCCCTCCAGCCAGTTCTTAACCCAGCAGAGAGTACACTTGTCCAAGCCATGGGCTACCAGCTTTTTCAGGAGTATATTATGGGAGACAGTGTCAAAGGCTTTGCTGAAGTCCAGATAGACCACATCCACAGCCTTCCCCTCATCCACCAGGCGTGTCACCTGATCATAAAAGGAGATCAGGTTGGTCAGACAGGACCTGCCCCTCCTAAACCCATGCTGGCTGGGTCTGATCCCTTGTCCATCCTGAAGGTGCTGTGTGATTGCACCCAGGATGATCTGCTCCATAACCCTGCCAGGCACTGAGGTCAGGCTGACAGGCCTGTAGTTGCCAGGGTCAGCTTTGCAGCCCTTTTTGTGGATTGGGGTAACATTCCACCCACCCCAGCCAAAAATTAAATGGTGTCTCTTGACTCCATGTCAAAGATACTGCCCTTATTTCTGCTGAGCCATGAGGCATTGCTCCATCAGAAATTCCTCTGGAAACTATGAAGCTTTTCACACCCAGTGAAGTCAACCCATTATGATGCTCTAAAACAAATGCAAGATTTCTTAAGAGCATCAGTGACAGTTAGACATAAAAATTTCTGGAATCTTTTGGCTACACTTCTATCAGTGCTAACCACAACCCATCATGGCTGTTACCATGAATCAGCACCAACTCTCCCTCCATCCGATCTCCTCTCCTTGACTGTGGTCTAAGCAGAATTCACACACATCATACAGGATGACATCAGTCTTCTCACTCTGAAAATAACTAGATACATTTTTGTGGTTCCTACATAACACAAGATAATCATCGCCTTCCCTTCTGACCCCAACGATTTCTAAATACATTTGAATTCAATGATTGCACTGCATTCCTATGCAAGTCCATAAGAGCAAAGTACTTTATCCAGTATGAATCTAGTGACTAGTAAAATATGAGGGTACTGCCTGATAGCAACACTGCCATGTAGAGATACAGAACAGGCAGTATTTCTTCACTGAATCACTTTACTTCTGTGGCATTTTCTTACTGATATATAACCATTTGCTTAGCTTTTGCACAGTAGAGATGTCCCTTTTGGTATAATTACATGAAATGACATGCCTATATCTCTTGACATATTTACAACATTTAATAGCCTTATCATTAATTTGTTTTGAAACATTGTTTCCAGCTGTCTTTAGAGTGGTTACCTCAAATGACAAGAGTGGTGTTAATTCACGAATATTTGCCATTTCAGCTTGTAGAAATTTCATGGAAAGGTTGTGTTGAATAGCTTCATGGCATTAATCTGTTGCAAGTGCATGGCTAATTTTTCCTCTTTTTTTTCCCCATTGCACCCATTAGAAGGTTTAGTTCTGTAGTAGGATCTGGTCATTCCCATAAGAGACTTCAACAGTCCATTGGTCCATTTCTGGGTGGGATCAGAGCACTGCTCTCTCCTACATTTTTTGTTTTTTACTTGTCCCCTTCTGTCACCTCTCCAAAGGACAAACTTTGTACGTATCATAGAGTTACAGACCAACACAACAAAGACCTCTGACTTTGTCTCCGAGGCTTTTGAACTTTACCCAGTAATGCTTGGTGTGGAAGGAGTTACTGTGCCCTGTGTATAAGCCACATATAGATATCTCCCAGAAGAAACTATGACTGCATTATCTTGTGAAACACTCAGAAATAGAAAAAGTTGCCAAGTTCAGGGTAACAACATTTAGACTTCGTACAGAAGAACAGAAAAGTTTATATTCCGTAAAAGATCATCATAGACCAAACATATAAATCCTAAGAACAGCCTTTCCTTTAGCATTTTATTACTGTATTGTCCAAATGTAGATGAAACCAACAACTAGAGAGCATGCAATTATGTCAAAGTCCTTTTAACATCTGGAGTCTTGCTTTGGCTTTCCGGGAAAGAGAAGTCCCAGAAGAGGTTTCCAGAGTTGAGGAAATGAGTTGTAGGATTGAGTTGAGTCTTCTGCTCATGCTGTGTCACTTTATGCTTGAGGAAGCCCCCCTCCCCATCCAGACCTACAAAGAACTTTCTCCTGGGCCTTTTCTCTTGTTAAAGAGCAGAGTCACAGACCTGACTATGGGACTGGAATGTGACAATATCTCCTGGATATTAGTGGAAAGGTTTTCCTTACAACAGTACTGACCCAAGGGCCCCAGCTCAGATTCTGCAGTTGGTTTTACTAGCTTGTTCCACCCTTGGATACCTCTGGATATATCTGCATTGCTTCTGCTGAATCTCCATGCAATGCCTGACATACATGGCTTTGTCAGATGTGTAGATCACAGAAGGTATCTCCATGGCACCTGATAATGTAGGCATGGATTTATTGAGGGAATGATGCCAGTCTAAGTCATTTAAGATTCCTGTGCTTCCAGATGTGAAATTAGAAGTGTACACTTGAATTCATTTCATCAACAATTATTGTTTTGCCTGCTTTAGTCTATGAAAACAGAATTTTGAACAAGTTTTATTTTATGCCTTACCCCAGCAATCTGCACACTGAAGTCCTAACAACGTCCTGACTCCTGCTGGGAAAATACTAAAAATGTTTAAGCTCCGTTTTTGTGTATAAATAGTAATATCAACAACACAAAATCTACTTATGGACCAATTCAGCAGCCAGAGCTCTTGTTCTTTCTGGTTGTCACTTTGATAATGCATTACAATCACATGGGCTTGCAGCCCTGTCTGCTTGGTGTGCCATCATTTATAACACGTTATCAGAGTGACAGCTGGCAGTAATAAGAGGCCAAGTGCCAGATATGCACAGCACATCTTACTGAAAAATATTTCCCTGTTAAAATGCAGATAGGTTGATTAAGAAGTGAGGGAATTCCACCCCCTTCCCCCAGATGGCTGCGCTGATTCATTGGGAACGAACCCAGACACAGCTTCTCCGTGCACTGGCAAAACTCCATGCTCCACCTTCCCTCCTCTATTCAGGTTATATCCCATGGGGTTCATCAGGAGAATTTTCCCTGACAAGGATTGAAAACAGTGATCTATAAGCAGTGTGCAACACCACCATTTGCTTTAATTAGGTAGGACAAAAAGCTTGCTCAAGGATGCACTTTGTGCAGTGCAAGGGCATACCCTGAAGAAGGTCCTGTTTGCACTGCACTTGCTTTGTGTTTGAGCAGCCTGCTTTCACTGTGGCCCCTTGAATTCAGGCCCAAACAATGTGCTCTCAGAGCTTTCCAGTCACCATAAATCCCTGCCTCCCTCCTCAGTGAGACTCCCTCTCAGGCACCATCTCAAGGCTTCCTAACTAGCCTTCCCTGATCCAGCCTGACCTGTTAATCAGTATTATTGAAGAGTTATCCCTTTGAACTTCAGGAAGTAATCTGGTGTATTAAGTCCTCCTTTTAGTTTCACTAAATGGTCCTGTGACCTCCCTGAAAACCCCTCAAAAGATGACAAAGGATTTGTGTCCCCACACACAGGGTGCTAATTGGGAACTCCAATGAGTTAAAGGAAGAACAGCATTAGAGAAGACGACTTTATGGAGAAGTGAGAGAGTTAACTGGCTGCTATTTCATTATTATGCCAGCTGACTGTACAGGACTCCACAATGTTCTCAGGGATGTGGGGAGCGGTGTGTGTTCCCTGGCAGAGACCCAAGATCTAGATTAAAATCTCCCAGAGTTAATTTAGGAAAACAATAATATTTGAAGTTGGAAGGGTTTTTCTTTTCAGACTGTATTCCACCATGAAACACGTGATTCCTGGGCCTGTTTCTTGCCCACATAGACCTTTCCTTGTGAATTCTTGTGAATAGCCAGGCCTATATGTTAAATAAGAAAACCTAACAGGAAGTATGTAAATTAATGTTTTTATATTAAAATAAATAAGAGTTTTCAAGAAGTGTTGAAGTGTGTCCCCAATGAAATAATTGTCACAACCCCAAATGCTTAATAAACTGATCATCACTAGTTACTCAGTTTGTACAAAGCCCAGCATTGACACTAGTCTCTGCTGAACTTTTGCAGCTTTTAAAATTCCTTTTAACTGTTCCCCTGAGGTGGTGTAGTTTTCCTCACAGTTCAAGCATCTACTCCCAGAGCAGAGGGTGGCAGGGCAACTTGCAAAGTGCTATGGGACCTGAACACTTGTAAAGACTACTGCTCGGATCTCAAAACCATCCAGCTGCCATCCTCTTCCAAACCCCCACGGCAGGGTGGTGTCTGCCACACTCCCAGGGGAATATCTGTGTTGCAGAGCCAGAGTGTTGACCTGTGCTGGGTGGTGTGTTGGGCAAAACATCCCTACAGGTCCAGCTCTGCCCTGGAGGATACAGTCCTGGTGCCACACAGTCACAGAAAAATAATATAACTAGACCATTTTGCCCAGGTGTTATGTTTGCAGTCAGGGCTATAACAGAGCCCAAAACTGTGGGGTTTCCCATTGTATGCCAATGTGTCCATTTGCACTCCTGCTTCTCTATGTGTTGTTTCAGTAAATACATGAAGCTTTTTTATCTCTCTTCCCTTACTTGTCCTTCGAACTTTTTTGTTTTGCACACACATGTTGCTATGAAACTTTACGTTTCCTTGGTCGAAAGTTACTTGCAGTTTTGTTTCTAGGGTTCGTTTTGATGGATCTTGCCTTTTCCATCCCTGTAAGCAGGTAGAAAAGGTAAGGATAAACCAGTTAGGGAAGGCAGAGAGGAGGACTAGCAGGAACCTTAATTTCAAAGTGTGTACCTCCTTGTTTGAACCAGGAATGCAGTATGTGAAAGATAAGAAGCCACCCTTCCTAGCCATTACAATGCAGCTTTGTTCCAACTTCACTGCCGCTGGCAGCTGGGTGTTTTTCTCACCTCAGCTCCCTCATATACACCATGGCTAGCTCAGAGCATGATGGGCACATTCCAGGGGAAAACTGAGCATCTTTATCCACTGGGACAGAGGGAGTTGTTCAGATCTCCTTTTTTTGTTTGTTTTTTTTGTGAACACTTTTCATTTAGTGAGTCACTGCTGGGTATGTGCTAACGCACCTCTGGGAACCCCATCTGTACATCCCATGTGTAACATTAGGCACCCAAAACCAGCTCCTGAGGAACATTTTCAAACACCATTTTCAGTGGGCTAGATGTCTGCTCCATGCAAAGGTTTGTTACAGTGGTATCAATTCCGGGAAACGTTAATTTTGTTTTCTAGCCAGCAAAGTCCATGCTACAGAACAAGCAAATTTATACTAATCTAAAAATGCCAACTTCAGCTAGTTTCTAGTAAAACTGAGCTGGCAGCATTATAACTGCATTGGGTGTATACTGGTTTATCTATTTGCACAACGCTAATGTGTAGATAGGCCCTAACAGACACTTAAGTGTCCCTATCACATCTGAAAGTGAGACTTGGGGGGTACTCCAAGAAATTCACTTTAAAAAGTTAACTAGCAAAAAAAATAGAAAAAGAAGACAAAATGTTTCTTGCTACTGGAAGCTTCACCTTGACAAGTAGCTTTTTACAAGAATATAGACATGTCAATACACCTGGAACTGCCTACCTGACCAAAAAAAAAAAAAAAACCAAACCAAAAAACAAAAACATTTTTGTGATGCCAGCACTCTTAAACCTTCTCCGTTAGCAGCTATTAAAGCATCTAGCAAGTCCACATTTGCATCTTGGCTTTGCAGTAAAAGTAGCAAGGTGATTTTAAAAACTCCTTCTCCTTCCCTCTAATTAAATCAGCACAATTAAAATGACCTCACCACTCAGGGAAGACATTCATGAATACCTGGACTTCTGTGGCCAATAGATGTTGATCAGAAACTATGATGACACATAATATCTGCAGAATGCAAAACCTGCCATACAGTTTTGAACTTTTTAATAAGAATATATAGTGTCAGCTCAGTAAACTGCTTCAAGATATTAGAAGAATAATACAATGTTTAAATACATTCTTCCATTGTACTCTTACTTTAAAATCGAGTGTGGTTTTGGAAGTCCACTGATTGACCTGTATTTTAGGCCCAGATTGTCTAAATATTGTAGTGGATTAAAATAAGCTTTTTTTTTTTTTAACTTTATAAATCCTTATCTCTTGATGTTAGCAGGAACTAGTCAAATTTTGTGGGTTTTGCTGGGTTGCTTCCAAGGCAAATTCACTATATCTTTCTGTTGAAGATGGCTATGTAAATCAGGAATAGTTCCAATGAAGTCCATTAAAAATACATCAGTGGAATATTGGTGTAAGAAGAGATGCAAGCTTATTGATTTACACTGGAGTTTGCACGAATGAAGAAAGAATAAAGAAATTAACCATTATTTTTTTGCCTTGGATTTTCTTTCAGAAACCTTAATTCCAAAAAAAGGTGGCTGAAATAATTTCCAATGAATAACTAAAGAGATTATCGAACTGATTAAAATGAAAATGAAAATATCCAGAGACAAGATTTGGGGAAAAAACATTGGGAATTTGCAATAAAAACCAGTCTTTGCTGAACATTTTTGCCTGCATGGTATAAGTCGTATACTGCATACTTTTAAATTGTAAAATTATGTGTGTAAAAACATCTCTGGTGCACTACCAGAGACTGCAAGCAGTGATGTGCTCTGACAGTGTGCTCCATGCCACCTAACTGATGCAGGGATCAGGTCAGAGAGAGAAGAGAAGAGAAAGAGAAGAGAAAAGAAAGAGAAGAGAAGAGAAAAGAAAGAGAAGAGAAGAGAAGAGAAGAGAAGAGAAGAGAAGAGAAGAGAAGAGAAGAGAAGAGAAGAGAAGAGAAGAGAAGAGAAGAGAAGAGAAGAGAAGAGAAGAGAAGAGAAGAGAAAACATGATCAGACAGAGGAAGAACTGCTAGACACTATTCATAATAGCACAAAAGCCATATTTAGGAGAAATTAACTCACAGTAAATGCAGAATGAAGACCTGAAAGAAGACTCAGAACAGCCTTGTGGCAGAGAAGGAGGAACTCTGTGACATCTTCTGTCCCAAGGTTCACCTCTTTCATAATGTTCTGCTTCTCCTTGCTGGAAGGGCTTGAGATTGGGGAATGGCTGAAAACAATGTTAGGTAGTGAATCAGACCTAGAGACATGAAGGTATTTCTGTGTCTAATTCTTACTGAAATCAGTGGAAGTTAAATTCCAAAAGTAACTTTAAATCTTGGACCTTGGTCCCTGTCCAGGTTTGTTTAGCTCAGTGTGGATCTGTTAGCTTCCAAATCATGCCCATTTGGAACAATTGCTATTGTTGCATATTTTTTCCTTAGTATGTCAATATTTATTCTAGCTTATGGCCCTTTGAAATAGTGCTCCAGTAGGCACAGGCTTATTTTTAACTTCTTCTCTAGTCCTAACACGCTTTTCTTTCCAGACTTTGAATGGATGGGTACACCAGTTATCGTCTTCCATGGAGGAAAACATAACCTAATTGGTTTTGCTGGTAAGTGCTGAGCAGAAATGCTATATAGTCCCTTTAATAATACCATTATTTTCATGGCCATCTGTGTATTTTTCAGCTGTTCATCTGTTTGGTTTTAAATTACACTCTCACAATTTTTATTATTATTATATTCAGTTGTTCCATCTTTGGAAAAAAACCCCAAAACATTAACAACCCTTAAACTTGTAGTAGGTGCTTACTTTAAAGCATTTGGAAGTAATTGCCTGTCAATTATTTACCGAAGAAGAAAAAAGCTACCCTAGAAGAAGAATTTATTAAGAGGGTGAATAAATCATTTCTCTCTCTCATTGTCATGTCATTTTCTTTACCATTTGGCATTCGCTGCACTTGGAAATTCCTCCAAGTCTTTGTGTTCCTGAGCTTTGAGATTTCAGAAAACAGTCCCTTGGCCCCCAATCCCTGCCAAGGTTGCTACTTTCATATTCCTTTTCCTGTGGATTACAAAACAGGATATTATTGTAAAAACAAACAGAAATTGCTGTTCACTGCTGCTAATCTTGAAGAGAACCATAGGGGAATGAAAACTCTGCAGTTCCTCCTTTTTCAAGTGGCTCAGGCTAGTGATGACTTCTGTTCTGCTGCTGTCAGGTGAAGATCAAACCCTTTTCATCCCTAATCACCAAAGGTCGAAGCAGATAACTGCAATTTTCTGTCCTTCCTTTGAAATCTTGGTCATTGAGAGATAAATTTAAGTTTTTAAAGTTTTGAACTTCCCCAGTGTGTTTCAAGGTAAATATGGGACCATTTATAAACCAAAGGCAGTTAATAATAGGAAACTAAGTAAAGATATTTCTCTGCTCTGTACATTGCCGCAGGCTGTTTCAGCACTGGGCAGAAGGGTGGCTGTATGTTGTTTTCTTGCCTTTTTCCTGTGAGTGATATAGAAGGCGTTAAAAGACATGTATTTGACCCTTCTGCAGCTGTGAACCAGGAATATCCTATCTGATTGATTTAAAATAAGAGAAATATGATGCCACAAACCAGAAGTTATGTGCTGGTTGTGTATCTCAGGAATGGGAGTCCAAGGTGGTATCTCTGGAAGAGACACAGATCTGAGAACAAGTTATCTATTTTTTTCCCCAAATTATTTAGCCTCTTCCACACAGCATCTGATCCCACTCCATCATGAAAGGATATTTTCTCCACAGCTCTCTCAGAGGACTGTGAAGTGTGATTTATACTTTTGTCAGACAGAAAGTGGAATAAATGCAATTTTACTGCAGCTCTTGGAGGAAGAGTCTGGCTGAGCTGGGAATAGAGGTGGGACTTCTGCTTTTGTAACTGTAACACGTGGCTCCAAATTTAACCTTTCTTTTGATCTTCCTGTCTTTGGGCAGAAGGATGATGTGCTAAAATATTAACAGGGTACAAAGACCCCAGTCATGCTCATTAGTTTTCCACCGTGTGCCAAAGCAGGTCCTTGAGCTTTGGTGAGGCCACACTCACAGGTTGCCATGACATGGAGTCAGGGAAGGTGCTTTTGAGGACAACATCAGGTCAGTTCCCAAACAGCATCATGGACTGTGTTTGAGGCCAGCTGACTACTGGCTGCTTGTTTCCAGACCTGAATTAGCCCCATTTTTCATTTCCATCCACTGCTAAGCAGCCAGCTCACACTGGTTTCAGTTGCAAGATGAGCTCCAGAGACCTTCTCTAGGCAGACTCCCAGAGCCATGTAAGATGCCCTGGGCTGTCCCAAGAGGGCACAGGTCTCCTACCAGTCCTATTCCAGGCACGTGGCCACCTCAAGTAGCTAAAGGTGTCTTGGATTGTCTTTAGGCTGAATGGAGCCAGGCATACACCTGCATTCCTCCATGAGGCACTCCCTTCATTGAAAGGCTAAAAAGCAAACTGGGCTTGGAAAAAGAAAACAAACCAAGAACTAAGCTCCGGTAGGGAGCTCTGGGGTGTGAGTTCTCGGGAGAGTCACTCAGGGTGTGGGTAATGAGCAAGTGGGTGCTTGAGGGCTTTCAGGGATAGGATCAGCTCTCTGATAACACTGCAGTGGTTCCCAGGCTCAGGGAACAGATGCAACCTGGTGGATGTTTAATTAGCAGATATGCTGAAAAGTTGGATCATTCAGTGGGTCAGGACTGCTTTGCTCTCAAACTATGAGATATGTGGTGGCTTCTGTGGTGGCTCTGCAGATGAGTTTGCCAGTCTTTGAAGAGGTACTTTGTTTATTAAACTCTGTGCTCCTTTAGACACTGAGCAAGAACAGTAATAGAAAAGGAGGAAACTTTCCTGATGTTTTGTCGCTACTTCCAGTAGAGACAAAAAAACCCTAATGAAAGTAAAACTCTAAGATATGTTTCTAACTGATGCAGAATGTGTTGGAAAGATCAATACTTCAACTTCTAATATTAGTTCTTCTTGTGAACAAACAGAGAAGTTTAGGATTGTCTGTTCATCATCTTTAGCATGCATTGAAATGGTCACATTGATAAAAACAGAACAATTATGGAAAGGAAGCCCCTGAAAACAGACGAAAATCAAGTGTTACTTGGCAGCAAAACTTACCTGGGAAAGAGAAGGAGCCCAGAAGAGACAAATAGATATACATCTAAGACTAGGTCAAATTAAGACTCATATTAGATGTGTCATGTCACTAAAACAACATCTGAGAACTGAAGTTACTGGGAAAAAAACCAGTTTGTGTTGGCAGACTGTGTAAAATTTTACAGTATTGACAAACAGCTAGCAATTTGGCATGATACTTATGCTTTATAGTGCTTTAAGATCACAGTAACATTTTAGCCAAAAGTGCTTAAAACTGCCGTTAGAATTTTTCATCAGCTTAACATACCATAGACATTGTTAAAATGTCATTCTAAGCCCATTTTCTGACTTTTCCCTATAAAGGGATTAACTTGTCTTTAGAATGTTAAAAATGCTTAAATTACTTGATATTAGATAAGAAGGTTTAGCTCAGGCTCAAGAAAAGTTTGAGAGTTTATTAAGAAAATATGTATACTTTGTCTTTAGCTCAGTTGGCATAAGTCAAGTTCTATATGGTAGGATCATGCTGATGCAGGGTAATTGGAGTGCAGGTCATTTGCAGTCCATTTACCAGGTACCTGACATTACCACCAGAGGAAAACTGATTCTTATCCCAGAGCAGAGATCCCTAATACAAATGCAAGTCACAGTATCCAGTTTGGTTGGAGTCCATGTGAGTGGGACCCATGTGACATTCATGCGTGTGAATGACATGAAATTACCATTTACTCTCTGTGTCTCCAACTCTGATTCTGCATGCTAGTTGATACACAGCCCAAAGTCAGGCTTAGGGCAACCTGCACGTCAGTTTTGGGAGCTCTAGGTCCAATGGTAAATCCCAAAGAACTGGGTGTGATACCCAGAGCACCCTGTACACACATCTTGACTATTTCACACCAAGTTATGTTGTTTCATGATTCTCCTTCACCCTCAAATGATATTGCCTTCCTAAATATAATTTGGGTTTGATTTTTTTTCCTTTGAGACACAACTGAGGAAGTGTTTCATCATCCACTACCTGTCTCTTGGCAGAAAGCTGGATGTAGATAGGTGAACAGTGGCAGCCTGATTTCGTCTTTATTTTTCCTCATTAGTAGTTGGGAAACATAACACACCAGAAGAACACTGGAGACAAGAGATCAGTTGTGGCCATGATACGCCTCTCGTCCCAGAAGATGGTCCAACCAATGGTCCAGGAGACATGCACATCAATCTGTTCTTTTTCATGCAGAGAAGGACATAGCAAATGGCCATCTGAGTTGCACTGGCTGCTCACACAGCTGAAAGACCCCTCCTGGCCCTGTGTCCAGTGAAGAAATCAGATCTATCATCCACATAAAAATGAAGTAGTGGTGGAGACATTATTCCTTTTGCCTGTGCAAGTGAGCCAACCCAAGTGGCTCCCTTTTAGAAGCATCACACTGCAGGAACAGAAGTGCAATGTAGGATGGAGGAGTAACAAGCTAAGTATTGCTCATGGAGGGCAGGGATCATCAGATCGAGGAGAGCAAAATCAGGAAAGAAAAGGATCTCCTGTGTTCTGGAGAGTGATGCTTATAAGCTGACCTGGCAGTATCCACTTTTAGGCTGAGCATTTGTCTCAATGTCTGTAGACAATGAGGATGCAGGGAAAAGAAAGACAGGAGAGTTATAGCTGGGCAGTCTGCATTATGGATGGTATGAGACAGAGATGGCTTTTGGTGTCTATTGCCTGGTAGAAATGCTGTTTTGCCCAGAAAACTCAAAAACTTAAAAAGAAAACATCCCAGTGGAACTGTGTTTGAGAATTTTGGACTACTAATTTGCTTAACAAAACATGGAAAATCCGCAGGAAAGGCATTACCAGAGCACAGCTGTCCTGGCTCCCTTCTGAAGCCCTCTCTCTCAAGACATGCTGTTATTCAAAGCACATTGATCTCCCAACTATGCTCAGGTTTAGCAGGGAGCCAGGGAAGCAAGCAGGCATGCAGTTACTGCATCCAGTTTCAGATCTCCTTTTGCCCCAACAGGTCAGAGGTGTCTATGTCTGTCTGCTGCAGAAAAGGCTCTGCCCTATCTGTCTGCAACAGGCTTTTAGTAAGGACAAACTGAGTGAAACTCACCCTACATTTACCCAGAAATGTCCAAGGGAGATGAGCTACAGGCTTCTCACGTGAGTGCGATGGGCAGATACAGCTTGTTTGGATCTCCTTGGCCATTTTTTTTGTTAGTGGGGTTAGCAGTGAACAAGTTTGCAAACGTGGCATTTGGCTTGCCCCTGCTGGGGTACCATGGCCACCACTCCTAAATGTAAGGAGAATTTTCTATGCTTGCTCTAGCCAGCTGCCAGGTTGGCACAAATTATATGTGGGGCCCAGTCCTGCAGCTTGATTTTGTGACAGAGCAGAAATGTCACCTCTCCTGCTTCTCTTCCCTTCTCTCCCCACTTCATTTGAAGCAGATGGGCTCTATGCTAGTGCTGAGACCAGAGCTCACAAGTAACTAAACATGGGGTCTTGCACACTTTCCAGCTCCTTCAAGAAGCCAGGAACAAATGGCTCTTCCCAATGAAATTGTTGCTGGCAAAGAGTAGTCTCTCTACTGAAGTCTGCAGTTTGCACACTGCACACCAGTGAGGGTTTAGGTGTGACCAGGTAATTAAACCCAAGGCCTTAGCTGTGCCCAGGAGCAATCAGTCCTGTGTGTTATTTACCACTTCCTCCTTGACTGCCCTTTCATTTCAGGCTTGCTTTGCAACAGCCTGATTGATTTACCCAGTTCACGCCACTCTCTCAACATAGGCCCTGGATTAAAAATAAACCCTGTAAATTGCTGCTACGTATTTACTGACCGTTGTGCTGCACGGCACCTCCTGCTTGCTCAGAAGAAAATGCTTCCTCCTCTCAGTGTTGTTTAGCTAGAAAAGACAGATAACTTCCTGCACTGTAATAGAAGTGGTAGAGTTGCTTATTAAGCTGGACCTTGGTTAGCAACACCAACCTGGCAGGAATGAATCAGTAGGTGAATGCAACACTGCAAAACCCTGAGGATTCTCCCACCCTGAAAGAGTCGTTAAAAACATTACAGAGAAAGGAAGGGTATGCCAAGTTTAAGATTAACTGCAGTTATGACTGTGAAAATCATACTGGGAACACTCCTACAGGCAGGCTTCAGTCTGAAAAGAAGGCATTATCTCCACTTGGCACCAATGTGCATGTCGAAGCGATAATTCTCTGCAGGGCTCACGTCAACAGAGAGAGCACAGTGCCTTGCTGCAAAAGGGCAAATAACCCTTAAAAAAGCAGAAAGAATCTCTGAGAGGTGAGCAGCATGAATCAAAAAAGTCAATGGTAACTATGGAAAGGATGAGACAGAAGATCCTCCTAAGGCCAGTGAAGGGAACAAACCTTAAGGAAGGGAACAAACTTCAAGAAATGAAAAAGTAAGGGTTAAAGTGGCAGTTCCACCAGGGCTTGTTCTGAGGAAAACAGGATCCTGCGTGTGACTCATCTTGCCCGTCCTATGGCATTTCTCACACGCCCATATAGATAACCAGACTCTCAAAAGCGCTTGGAGACTATTTTTAAGTGCAAAACATACCACAATCTCAAAATATCTCAGAATTCTGTCATTCTTTAGAGGCCAGATACCTGCTGTAAGGCTGGTACAGGGCTGAAACTTTCTGTCTTTTTGGAGAGATTTAAACTACTGGATGGTGCCAGCGGAAGAAGGAGCAGGGATGGCAGAAGGCCCAGCCTGAAGAATGATAGCAATCAGTTGGAAGTACATTTTAAAAGATAGCATCAACCTTTTTCTTAGAAACATCTTGTTGGCTTATGTTACTCAGGGGAATACAGAGTCAAGGAAACAAAGTCTTCTGGTTTCAGTTGTTTAAATAGTCAGGGCCTACAACTGAATGAAATAGCAGAACAAGGATGACGATAGCAAAATGCACCCGTGCAAGAGCTCTCAGCCGTGAGGAGGTGAGCTGAGGGCAGCAGCCACCCTGCCTCAGCCTGGTTGGCTCCTCTGGGAAAAGCCCTGCAGCTTTCTTCTCTTGCACCTTTCTTCTCTTCCAGCTTTCTTCTTTTCAGATTTTTCCCTGATAGACAGGTGTGACCCCACTCTGGGGGCAGGCAAAAGGAAGTAGCTCAGCACCCAAAATTCCCCCCTTTTTTACCTCAGAAAGAGCCGGCTGAGTCAACACGGTGCCTAAGTCCAAGTTCTGTTTCTGGTGTCTTCACCTTACAGTAACATCCAGCACAGCCAAAAGTGGGAGAGATTCAGCTAGTGTCAGACAATTTTCAGAGAGTATAACATTAATCTTCTCTTTTATCAACACATGCCCACATTTCTGGTCTCAAACACAGCCCAGCCTGGGAAAAGGGGTTGTGCACATGTCCCAGGGATTTTTGGCGGCTGTAGAAGCTCCTTAGAGACCAGAAGTACCATTTGGCCTAGAAATAGTTTTGCTGGACTCTCAGGATTGCTGGACTAAATGTCCCTCAGCAATCTACACCATAACTTTTAAAAGACAACAAAGCATATCCTAAACTTGGAAGAGAGATGTTTTATGCATTCCCAGAACAAGACAGCTTGATAAAACTCAAGGGAAGTTTTCCACAGCTAATGCAAAACATAAGTAAATCTACGCCTGTTAACAAAGAAGAAAAAGCCACACAAAGAGACACATCTATTTTTATCTAGTAAAATTCTATAAATGATTTATATCTGTATTGATACCTGACTTTTGTTTTTCTGTTTGAAGGGGTCACATATCAAAGCTACGTCAAGACAAATGGCTACAGAATAACTGCTCTGTTAATATCAAAGCAAAATGGTTAACTATGTTACTGGATATTTTTAATCACCCAGATTTCATTAAAGAAACATTCAAAGGCAAAATAAAGCATCAGTCATCAAATGTTTGTGGATAAATGTACCAGCTTATTACACTGAGCAATGAAATGGGTTTTGGGGAAGAAGAATTTGCAAGTGAGTAATGGCTTCTTTAACACTAATGTGGCTTAATTCTGAATTAAAACCTTGTCCTACAAACAGAGGCTGTCATAGAGATCAGTATTACTTCATCTCCTTTTTTTTTCTTTATTTAATGTCATTACAGAAAGCCCAGTACTCCAGAAACATTTGCTGCTACCCAGTATGTATGTATTAACAATAAGCTCTTTATGCTCCACTGAAAGAATAGCCAGTATGCCTAGAAAGTAAATTAAAATATAAATTAGGGAAATTTCAAAATAATCCACTGGAACTTAAAAAAGACCAGTACAGTTAAAATACCTTAGAACTGAAGTTTGGTTTTGGAAATTGCTGAAGTTTCCCCAGAGAGAAAATGTGATAGATTTTAATGAACATTTTGATATCTTTAAAAAATTATATTTTGTTCTGTGAACTCAAAAAGAAAGAAAAAACCCCTACATTTAAAAGTAGGCTGCATCACTTGTGTAACAGTTGTGCAGTTGGGGGCCATGACAACCAAAGTGATTTAAATACACAGAGGTCAGCTGTGATCGTTCGGTCTCCTTCACAATATGACCAAGTCTCATGATTTGTTATGTACTGCGGTAATTCCAGGAAAACGATGATGCTTGTTGAGCTTGGTGCTGAACAAACCTACACAGTCATCTCCCACTTCGGACACTTTGGAAACCAAGTGAAGTAGTTGGCTGAGATTTCACCAAAAATCTGAGGTACAGGACAGTGGTGGAGCTGTGTGTGAACCCTTGGGTCACTGCCTGGGCTCCTGGTGTCAAGTGCCACCGGCACTGATGGTGGCTTTGGGATAGCACAGATGACACTGAGCACCAGTTTCTAAAGTATACGGGGTGTTGGGCGCCAAAAGGTTTGTTCCAAAGCAAACTGCATTTTAACATTAATTAATGGATTGATATAAACAGCTGAGAGTGTATCTTGGCTATTTTGTCTGTGAATTTCCTGGCTTTGTTGCAGGAAAAGTGCTGGTGACAGATAACTTGGTACACATCGGACAGTGAGTATTTTTAAGTTTTCCTCTTTCACCGATTTAAAAGTTTTCTTGTCAACCAGTGACCTTGCTTTCTGGAGAGTATTAAGAGTATTCTCCGAGCAATGATGAAAGGGAAAGGACATGGATTGTAAAACAGGATGAGAAAGGCTGGTGTGTATATCCCTCACCTGTAGGAATCAGCTGTTATTTTTGGCCAAGAGATCAGCAGGGTCCAGTAAAGGAAGAATAAACACCCAGAGAGCTTCGATTTGTAGAAGGAGCTGAAGAACTACTCTAAAATAGTCTAAACAACCGGTTTGAGATGACTACTGTGAACAGGGAGCTTGCACAAGACAATTTCCAGAAGTCCCTTCCAACTCCAGCTGTGCTTATCTGTATATATCAACGCAAGCAACTACCATTAAACCATAGCTTCTTCCCAAGCTTCACAGCAGTCACACAGGGAAGTAGAAATATTTTAAAAGAAGTCAGCTGGCCCATTTTCATCTCTTTACAAGAAAACTCTAAATGTTAGTTTTTTCAGTCCTATCTCAGTCTTTTCTTCTTTCTTCTCATTTTACCACTGGAAAAAAAATGGGGAAAAATAAAAAGGAGCAAAGAAAGGCTAAGCCATAAGAATATCAGGGGTTTCAAGTTTTGTTGGGAAACTCTGGTGGTTTAAATCTCTCACAATTTTAATGAAACTGTTTTTCAAATAAAAGTTTCAGGTTTTTTTCTGGTGAAAAAGTGGCTTAAATTATCAACTGTTTCTGGGAAGCAGATGATATTTTGCTATATTATCAGCAATGAGAGAATCCCTGACCCAAGGATTTCTTTGAATATTCTGTCTTAAAAACATTGAGGTTGGAAAAGGTCTTCTAGTCAAGGGATTCACAAACAGGGCCAGTGAAGGCGTCAGCCCTAAGGAAAGTATTGATAGTCTCCACCAAGACATAATGATCACCTCTTCCTCACTCTTATTCCCCAGGTAAAATGATCACAACTCCATATTATTGATGATAACCTAGCATACCCTCAACACATTTTGGCCTTTCAGCAGAAAACTCAGATTGTTCCCTGCCTGCTGTTGCAAATGCCAAAAGTGTGGCTGGAATCCACCTTACTTTCTCCATAAGGAATTAGAAATTACCTTATGAGGGAGGTTATAATCCACTGCCAAGTGAGAGAGTCAGGATTAACCAGAGTAACCTGATTGATCTCTGTGTGAGGTTTTGAGAATGAAGCTCTTGTTAATTTCCACTGCAACAAGCTGCAAAGCAAGGTAACTTGTGGGGTGATCTCAGGGAAAAGTAACTAAGGACCACTCTGCTCAGGACTGTGTCCTCTCAAATCAGGGACATGCTGGCATGCTGAAGGAAAATTCTCTGGGACAACTCATTGGTCAAACAGCAAGGATACACAGGCAGAATTTCCAGTCTTTGATCCCAGCCGAAACACAAGATCAAGAACAATATGCTTGTGTGAGTCAGTCACAGCCTTGGTGCTGTTAGAAATGCTGCCTATTTGGTCTACCTGACAAGGATCATTTATTGCCCCCCAAAATCCTGTGATATCAGGTAGAGTAGCTGTGGGGATCTATGAGCATCAGGACATGTATTAATGTTCTGGACACACAAAAATTTTCCTCTTTCCCCAGAATTAGGTATCTGCCCTCAGTTCTGGTTGTAAACTATTGTATAGCATGTCTGTGTTCTGATTATCATGAAAATTATACCCTGGAGGTATCTGCACTGTGGTTCTCTATATGTTTCACTAAAAAGATGAATGAAATCATCTCTGGCAGTCCAGTTTGTACAGTGGCTGTTTAGGCAGTACATAGACAGGATCCTTTTTATTTACGTCAGTTGCATAAAACCAAAATTCATTCCAAGGATTTGCGTGTTCACAGGCCTAATCATGTTAGCACAGTGCACATTTGCAAATTTGCTCTCTGTCAATTGCTGGAAGCTGGAAATCTTTCTGATTGCTGCTGGAGGCATCACCAAGTGCCAGAGGCTGTGGAGGGAGCAGGTAGGGGTGCAGCAGCTGAGGGTGTGAGCAGACGGATGCGCCCATCCATGCCAGCAATGGAAATGCCGACTGAATAGCAAGTGATCTATTGTTCCTGGTTAAGTAAATAACACCAACTTCCTGCCCCTCTGGAAGCCGATGCTTCATGTGCCCCAGCTCCTACTGTTTGATTGTTGCATGTCCATGTTCAGACTTGCACAAATTGTGTAAATCAAGGGACAATAAAATGGACATGTTTCCAAGAAAGACTGATCTCTCACTGAAGACTAGGACTCGAAATTCCCATGGACTCAGATGTCTTCTATTTCGAAATTACAGGCAGAGTTTCCAAACAAAACTATATTTACTGAAGTCTACTGAAGCTTAAGAATGCTTTCACTGCACACAAGCCAAGGTTCTTATCTGGTGTTTTTCGTAACGTCCTCCCAGCCACATTCTTCTCACCTGAATCGAGCAGAGCTTTTCTTCTGTGCCTCCTGATTCACAGAGAGGTTTGAATCAGAGTCCCATCCCCACTTCTTTGGCTGCTAACCTTACACAACCTGGCCAAGTAATTTAATATTTGAATGTAGATGACCCACCTGAAATTCCTTTCACGCCCCAGGGAAACCATACACATTCCCCCACAATTCATTAAAAAGCAATCACGGAGCTGCCGGGTTTATTGGAGCGCAGCAGTCTGTCGGGCTCGGGACGTGGCAGAGAGGGAGGGAGGAACAGCACCAGGCGTGTGATCTCATGCTGTGCCTGATCACACCTGAGCCAAGCCAAGGTCTCAAGCCAGGGAGCAACCACAGAGCCAGCTCTGCAGCAACGGACACTTCCACATGCATTTCTGAAGGAAAGGTGTAGCTTGTCAGGATTTCATTCTCTAAGTGCCAAATAAAGACTAATATAAACTGAGAAATTCAACAAATAATATTTCAATACGCCCCTTTGCTGTAGGTTTTTACATTCTCCCTCCTTCCTGTGCTTTTGTATGGACTTTGGGTTGCACTGGGAGCTGTGTCTGAAATATATTTCTTTTTTAAGGAGAGATTGTGTTGGATAAAAGAGGGGTAGACAACCCAGTTTTATGTGACTGTGGTTTTTGCACCCCATATCACAGTTAATTCATTGTTTAACATGCGGCTTTAATTCAGTTGTCTTCATCAACGAGCTACTTTGTGTCCATATGGCTAATAAGTATTATTCTGCATTCCAATTAATGGGAAAATAGAAAGTATTTTAACAGTGCAGCTGATCTAACAAAAAACACATCTGAGGAGGATTAACATTTCAAAGGAACTATTTGCTCAAGTGAGCTGTCTTTATTATGATCTAAAGAGGGGGGAGTTGAAGAAGAAACCTTGAGTAACATTTTCATTATGGTAGCTTAGATACTGGAAATTAAATAGACCCAACTGAATTATAAAAAAATCCTTGTACTTGAGGCTGGAGATAATTAAAACTGTTTTACCATGTGTCAATAGTAACAAATGAAAACTGGTGGAGATGAAGGATAATACAGTAATGTAAATACTTTCTGGCAAACAGAAACATTGCTCACTTTTACCATGGCCAGTAAAAAAATATGATTTACCAGAAAGCATAAAGAACAGGCAGAAGTGTATCAGTATGTTTTTATGGAAGACATATGGCTCATTCTCACTTCTCAAAAATGTGTGGCTCCAGTAGTAGGCAATTGTTTTACTACATAATACTAGCACAAATTTAATTTAGATTAAAAACATGACAGGATTCCGATGCAAGACAGGCAAGTTTGTGTTTGGCGTTTTTTTTTTTTAGTCTCTATTTCGCCAATTTTTTAAACCTTGTTCTAGTTACAGCTGTTCTTTCACTCTCCCCATCTGATGGGGAGGGGAAGCGAGCACCTGCTTGCACAGTCAAAGCCAGCATTGCTTCTCCCAAGCCAGCTGGCCAGGGTGCCATGCCGGGTATGTACTCCCTCCTCTCCAGAGATCAAATGCATCAACCAGTGTGAGGATGGTCTCTGCCAGCTCAGGATCCACTGCCTGGCTTTCTGTAATTCCACAGCTGTGGAATCTGGCTACAAAATGCCCTCTCTGCTGAAGAATTCATCAACTTCTCTCACAGGAGTGGAAAGAGTAATTCCCAGCGTTGAGATCCAGGGTTTCCAGCATTAAGGTGACTGCACAGACTAAACTTTGTAGGTTGGAGTCTTACAATGAAGAAGGATCTCAGGATTTATATGTCTTTGATTATTCCAATTGCTGAAGTTCTTACTGCCTCCCCTACTGTACATGACCAGTCTATGTAGCATTAAGATGCTTATGGTGACCGTGTCCCTTCCAGCAAACTACACATTCAGGGCTACACTCCGTTATCAGATCCTGCATGTTCTCCTTAGGTTCTCTCCGGTCTATGGAGTTCCTGATGCAAGTATGTGGATGATCTTTGACGGACACCACACTGTAAAGTGAAAAACAGCCCATGCTCATATGGCTAATACAATCTTACCAGGAACACCAGTTGGTCTTGAGCTACTCAATGAGCCATTTGACAAACATCTGTCAGGATGAACATACTTCTGAACTCCCTGTGAGTGGCACTATTGATTAGAAAAGGCCATTTGCGCTGCAGGAGCAGAGGAAAGATACAGAGCTACTGCTGATGTGGGTGGACACATTCATGCCACGGACTCAGATGTCACAGAGTAAGAATGGGCTCCCCCTGGGCTGAAGGGTACTCAGCAGCTCCCTAAGGCTTGTGGTTGTTGTACAGATGCAGAAGACAAGAGAGGTCCTGGCATATGAGAGAATTTACACTCCTTGCAATTGCATTAATTGTGGATCTCTGCTAAGAGGTTCTAAAGAAACACACATCTTGTTTCTGTTCCTGGCATTTCTGGAGAGACATGTCCGAGATACCTGTGATGGCCACCAACACCAGCATAAGAACTAGTGCCTTTCCAACCCTGGTGATTGATTTGCAACCCCAACAATGTCCAACGTATTCTTGCTTGTTCAGAGGTGAAGGATAACAGAGGGTAATACCCGTCTACTAGATCTCTGTGTGGGTCCCCCCCAAAACTAGTGCCCCTTTGATCGCTATCTAACGTCCTTTCAGGTGGCAATTATGACACATGCCCAGAGCTGTTATAATGTGGAGGCCTTGCTTTAAAGGGCAGCCCTCCGGCTGTTCTACTTTTCTGACAGTTTTTTCAGAGAGGAGCTGAGGTATATGTGTGCTGGTACATGCAGGTGTAGCCTCAGAAAGATGAAAGACCCAGGATCCAGCACCATGAGACATGTGTCCAACTGCAGGGAGGGTGGATCTCTGCCAACAGATCAAGGCCATTGTAGTTACTGACAGATATTGCCTTATTTTCACAAGAACTTTAAGAATTGAAAGGTTTTGACTGATCACATTAACACTTAATAAGGAAGAGTTTGTCAAATGCATTTGTCAAAAGGGCACTGTTTCTCTAAGTTCTGAGAAATGTGGTTGCTGGAGTGAACTAAAGTCGCAGGCATAGAAATGAAACTCCTGATTCCACATACAAACTGTAACAATTGGGTTGCAGACTCAGCTTAAAGTCCTCTCATTTTCTGTGTATGTGGTTGTCTCTTAAATGTGAACTAACATTCTCAAGCAACATAAATGCACTTAAGATATTTAAATGTATTTTAAAATGACAATATGCACTGAATATTTGACAGCAATTCCTGGAGGAGCTCTGAACTCAGGTCCCTTTCTGTCTGCCAGAACAGTGTCTCCCTGTAGTCTCCTGGCTCAGTTGCCCTCTTCCATGCTACCCCCAGACCAGAAGCTCTTGTGACTGGGTTGTGCCTTTGTGTTCTGTGGGCAAAGTTTGGTGAACTGAGGTCCTTGTCTGTGAACATGTTCCCATAGGGAATGAAAACAACAACAGCAAATAGGAACTGTAAGCTTTATTAATTTTCTTTTCTCCATAGGATTGAGCTGTTTTCAAAATGTTGTTTATCACTATTATTTATTATGTGAGCTCCCTCTTGTGTCTTATTTTGCACCTGTGTAATCCAATTGGCTGCTGGCCCTTTCTTTCAGGTGAAAAATCTCATTTTAAAGTTTTTACTAAGTAATTCATTCATGTAATTTCTTTTTTCCCTTTCAAGACACCTTTGTTGTTATTCATTCAACTGATGAAAAGGACAGGAAAAAAAACCCCACCAAACAACTAAACCCTGCAACATTTTACAAGAAAAAATAAGTTTTTGGCATGTAGTTCTATTGTCAGGTTTTGATACAGGTGCCACTGAGGGCAAAGACAGAGATTGAACTCCATCCAGAGAGGACTCGATATGGGAAGGAGTTTCACCTATGATCCAGAAAACCCACACAGGCTATTTACGTAGCTGAATTATGGAGAACAAAGTTACACCATTAACCTTGCAATGTCGGCGTGTGAGCACAAGTGCCCATCCACATGGAAACACTGGCAGGGCTGAGCCCTTACAGATCATGTTGCTCTCCCATCCTCCCAAGGGTGAATTTTTAAATGGTGGGAAAAAAGAGAAACCTTGGCAGTGTCTAAAGTTTACATATACCTATTGGTCTTTGGAATGACTAACTTTACCCCAAAAAATGACTCATACAGTCAGTGTCTTTGATCTGATTGCATTCGTTATTATTGTTATTAATGATAATAACAGCGCTGCAGTCATGCCTCAAGGCCCCAGCTGAGATCAAGGCTCTGTTTTGATAGGCATTGAACGTGCTGAGAAGACAAACCTTGCCCTTAGGAGCTTACACCTGAGCTGAAGAAGACACACAAAATGCAGAGAGAAGGAAGTGGTGTTATCTTTGTTTTGCCTCAAGACAGAGAGGTTAAGTGACTTGCCTGAAGTCAGGCAGGTATTTGGAGGCAGAGGCAGCACAGAGGCTGTGCCCAAAGCCCCCAGGGGATGGGGGACCAAGTGGGATGTACTTGTCCTCACCTTCAAAAATGCCTGGGCTGATGCCCAGCAAGTGGGACTTCTAGCTGGCAGCAGGGCAGTGCAGGATTCCAAGGGGGAAGTGGCCAGCACTGGGTGAAGGATGGGGGTGGGTGAGCACCTGGCCACATGCCTGCTTGCATGGCAGGCCCACAAAGCTTAGTGCTCCAATACAACAAACCAAACATCCCCTCTGCCCATGGATTTGAGCCATACCCTGCTTCTAGCCTGCACCCAGCCCCGCACTTCTACGGCTGTTTGCCCCAAAATCAGTTTGTGGGATATCTCTGTGTTAGCTCAAAGCCTGCACCCCAGGATGGAACCAGGCAACGACTGCTAACACCTCATGCTTCACCTCCCAAGACATCTTCTCTTTTGCAAGACCGCAGCAGTCTTGTGACTCCAGTTGGAGAAGCTGGAGAGTGGCAACAGAGGTGAAACTGTTCTCAATTATCATCAGTGCTCTTGGCCAGATCTAAAAAAAAAAAAAAGGCCTGAAATTAGACCCCTCTTGCTACATTTTGGCACCTAAATACATGACCTGCTTTTGTAAGAGTGCTGACAGCCGTTGGTATGGCAACTGTGCTTACTGGAAATTTCCAGGGGCTTGGCTTTTGGAAAGCTGGCCAGTTATTTGGGTGCCAACATTCAGGTTTAGAAGCCTAAATTTAGACACCTGTTTTTTTTTTTTTTAAATTCTTCCAATCTCAACTATTCATTTATGAAAAATGTATCATGAGTTTAGACTCATGTAGGGCTCAAGATGTAAACATGGGACATTACAGTATCCAACAGCTATAAGGGGCCAAGGGTAAAATATGCTACAAAGAACCATTTGATTTAGCAATGAAAGAAAAAAGGTGCAAATGCAAAAGCTATCTGGAGTACACTCAAAAAGGACTATGTATCTAAAAGCACCTTAACTCTGAATGTCCACAAACATCCCCTTAGGACGTCAATTTTCTGTCAGTGACAGTTTAGGGCACCTCAGCTGAGGACTATCCAGTCCATTGAGTTTATATGGTTGTATAATCCTCTTTTGGAGACTGTTTGATTCCTGCTACACCCTGTGGCAATGAGCCCCACAGTTCCATATGTACCGTGTGCACAGTAGGTAGTTTGAATATTGAGCACAGATACTAAGATTCAGAATTTACCAGAGCGTCTGGAATATGGGTATCCATTAGGTGATCCACTATGGGATTGCTTCTAATATAATTATTATCTATGTCCTTTTCGTGTGAAATTCTGGCACACTTCTATATATTCTGCTAATTTAATAATTTTTTTACCTGATTCTGAAACTAAATTAATTTTAAAGCAGTCATTTCTTAGCTGTTCCCTTTGGTTAGTTTTCCTTATGCTTCTGTTCAGAAGTATGAGGACTAATTTAGCACTCACACAAATATGACTAGAATCTGGATTTACACTCTGGTCAGAATTTGTGGTGTTTGCTTTTATTCTTCTAATTAGATCACTTGAGTTAATTTAATTTTGTTTAGATATGGCCCATCTCTGTTGCCACCTTTGTAATGGATTTTATTTAGCAAAAAAGCCATACTAAAGACATGCTCATGCACACAGGTACAGTGCATATAAATTAATGCACTGTATGTGTACGTGCAAACGTGTGTACATACATATGAAATAAATATGTATAATTTAACTTGTCCCTGTGGAAATACATTGAAAAAACACACTTTGATAAAGCCCTGAGAAAAGCCTTTTTACTCATGCCAATAAACCCACATCCAGCCTTTTTTTTTGGATATCTTTGGAAAGATAGCTTATGTCAATAGACTCTAATGACTCAAGACCTTTATCCTCCCCAAGGACATCTCTCTGCTGCTGGAAATGCTATATTTTCTCTCTCCAGAGGAGCCCTGAGGTAAAGAGTTATGGTATTTTATAATGACTTTTTGACAGTTACTCACTGGCAGCAAATTTGAGGCTGACACTAGAAGTGTATTTGGCAGTTCCTGTTCCATGCTCTGATTTGTCATTCTTGGTCTGTCAAAAGAGTTTGGGCATTGTGAGCAGTGGGGATTTGCTTTCATTTCCTAGACATGTCAGTAGCACAAACAAACCCAGATCCGTCTTCAGCAGGCTGTGAATTATCTGGTGCCAAACAAGCTCGTCTACTTGCGTGGCTGTCCTGTTGGACATCAAATCAAAGATTTGGTTTTCTCCAACTCCCAAATTCTGGAACTTCCTAAATTTAAATAGAAAGTTAAATGACTATTCCAGCCTGGAACTGGCTGACAGGAGTCTACCAGGCTCCAGGAGTTAATCCAGAGGAAATGGATACTTCTGAGATTGCCTTTATTTTCTTCCAAGATATCCAGAAATTAATATATATTCTGGTCAGCTCCATTCCAAAAGGCTGGAAAATACTGCTCAAAAATGAAAAAAAAAAACTTAGAGCAGGGATAAGCCCACATATACTTGTTTTTCTGCACAAAATGTCCTTTCATCCTGGTTGAGAATTTTTATCCAAATTACTTCTCTTATGCCAGTCATGTGGCTCTTGTGGCAAAAGGTGTGGCTCTGAGAGTTAAATTGCTCTTATAAGGGGTAATTAAGTTACTGGGTGGTGCAGCAAAGGAGTATGCAATTCTGCATTCCCTTATCACAGAATCATGAAATCGTTTGGGTTGGAAGGGACCTTAAAGACCATCTAGTTCCAACTCCCTGTCATGGGCAGGGACACCTTCCACTACACCAGGTTGCTCCAAGCCTGGTCTAACCTGTCCTTGAACACTTCCAGGGATGGGGCATCCACAAATTCCCTGAGAAACGTGTTCCAGTGCCTCACCACTCTACTCTTGCTTTCAGAGCTACCTCCCTGGATCTGCCACCAGCGCCTTGGGAGATCTTTTGCACTTATAATGACTAAAACCATTACATTTGTACACAAAATTATGCATTGAAAATCTGTTTTGTTTTTAGTGTTCCGTCTTAGAAAGATAGTTTTAATTCTGGCTTCACTAAAACAGTATTTTTCAGGCCTGTTCACATACCACCTGACCATATACCCCACATGTCCTTCCCTCAAATTAAATTAAATCAAAATATATTAAAAATAGTTTGAAAGCAGATGGTGTCTATGAATGTTGGAAACATCAAGTCAGTGTTCATTTCCTTGCAAAAATTCACTAAGAAACAAATCTTGAAATATTTATACATATATATATGTAAATGAACGATGGAGAAATACAGAATGTTGCCTTTACTCTGTAACTTTTCCCTGCTTATCGTCTATCCCCTTGCTTTCTTTTTACATTTGCTTTTATTCTAAAAGATGAAAATCAGCCGACCTGATTTCTTATTTAAACTGTCTCTTTTCAGCCAAGTCTCTGGTGCAATTGAAGAATGACTGTCTGAAGAGGCCACCTTGTATTCATAATGCTCAGGAACTGCTCCAGGTCTTGGAACTTCAGAGAATTCCTGTATCATATTTGCTTCACATGGTTTCCAAGGAGGAAAGTCACACCAGATGATCACTTGATAGGGCTCTAATCCTGTTCCTTGCTTTCTGTGGTAAGGGAGCTGGGGAGGTCCAGTTGTTTTCTCTTGTCTCTGTGGCTCATAAACTGAGTAGGCCATGCAAGGGCACATGTTTGTGTCTGTGCAAGGGCAGGGAGAGGGGTGGCTGTTCACAGGTGACATGCCATGAGCTCTGTTTTTCTGAGATGCCACCTTCCTAAATTTCCTTGCATGAAGGTTCATCAATGCAGGTGAAGGTTCAGTGATCAGCATGACTATTTGCTCACACTGATAGCGTGGCTTTAAAATGAAGTCTGCCCATATTAAACTTTTAAACTTTAAACCCTTTTAAATTTGACTATCTTCTTAGAAACCTTTCTTCAGGTCTACAAATGCCTATTGAAATTGTATGGCTTAAGTTTTCTCTGAACAGCAGTGTTTAACATTAAGGAAGTTAAAGAGTGTAGATACTTGCAGAAAGTAAAAACTTGTTTTGGTCAAGAGCTGTTTTATCCCAGTAGTGGACAGGTATCATAGACCAAAAATTGAGATCAGAACAATCCAAAACAGCGATGCGTTTCATAGGGTTTTTTTCTTAATAAAAATCATAGTTGAGGGTCTGAAGATTTGCCTATTTCAAATGAGGCCTGACTATTTTTTTGTGAAAGACATGAGATATTTTGTCAGCTGAAAGTTACTGGGCTTCCATCACATAGTCAGGGGTTTGTCTTTCCCATGTACAAGGCCAGACCAGGCAGCTGAAATAAGCCAGTCTGGCTCATAGTTCAGGCTATGAAAAGTGTCTGTTACGCAGTGGACATGTTTGCTGTAAACTAATCTCATTAGGAAACTCACAATATAATTTATGTCTATGTCCAATAGCTGCCTTTTGTAAAGGCAATTTATCTGTTCCTGACTTGGGGGAAAGACCTACAGTTGTCTGTTCCTCCCGTTTCTTGGTCAGGTATAAGATAAAGTGGTAAATAATGTATTACTTTGCTCTATTCACCTTCCGTATTAAAAAGAAACAAAATTGTGTGACTAAATATTTTGCCACTTAAAAGATAGCATTTTGCCCTTCTTCTACTTAGAAATTCCCTTCTTCTGTCCGCCTGCCTTCTCTTTGGTTGCTGACAATGCATAATTGTAAGTCTATCACAAGTGCTGTGAAACAGCACAAATACAATGGAGGAACACAAGCATGGTACAACTTCTCATTTCAAACATCCCTGCTAATTCCCTGTGACTTGAAACCAGCAATGAAAGCAGACTCACATGCAAAGGAAGGTCCGCCTACTACTTATAGGACAGAGGTCCAAAAAGCTAAATCCCTCCAGGCATGTAAAAACACTCTTATCAAAGGAGCTGTTCATAGGCACTCACACAGTGCAAGGACAAACTTGGGTTTTTCCATGATTAATGATAAGTTTGGAGGAATGCAAGCCACCCTATACTCAGGGATTAGCTGTTTATCAAGGAAAATATATTCGGAACTGGGCCAGCTGGGGCTGCTGAGCTACACACATTCACTTGTTTGGTGCTCCTTTCCTCTCCCATTTCATAAGCAAAGGGTGTGTGTATGTGAACCCTAGAAAAGCCCCTTAAAGAATAACTGTGCACAGAAAGTCTGTTTTGCCTTGAATGTAGTCTCTTCTGTCTTCTGAAGCGCTCGAGGTCAAGCTTTCATGAAGACATAATGTCTCTCCTTATTTTTGCCACCAGCATAAACGGAGCTTCATAGACTGAACTGGCACATGGTAACTGATATGCTTTCACTTACGGCCATTTACACTGCTATTATTGCTTATTTCCTCTGCTATCCAGCTTTCTAGAGGTTATGCAAATCAGAAATGTGGGATGATTTGTGTCAACAGTGGCTGTTTTATTAGAGAGCCTGCCTTTGAAAAGGTGGTTTATGTGCAGATTGCGTGTGAAGTCCCAGGCAGTTCAGGCAGCTGTGCTGGATTCCTACCACGTATTAAAACTCTGGGGTCACACTTGTGGCCACGCTAGGGATGCTGACTTCCATGGCACTGTGCTGACTTGCACAGCAACTAAAGGTGGATCATCTAAAGGAAGAGAAATACAGGATGATAAACTCCTTTTCATTAACTGAAATTTTCATGTGCGTGAGGAGAAAATGTCATTTAACTCCCAATATCCAGGCAAATACACGGATCTTACCAGGGGAAACTGTTCATGTCAGGTCGTATCACAACACTGGCTAACATCAGATCCTAGAGCTGTAAGTAACCTTGTCTTTCTAATAGTCCATAAAGAGGACTATGTTCTGAGACTTAAGGGCTCTCTCTCTTGGTCCGAATTTTACTTCTTAGACATTCACAGCAAAGATTTAGTGAAAATCTTTTCTCAAATGAAGATGTAGCTAGACAGGCTTAATGCCAGTAAAAATACGTAAATCATCAGACTCGGCCACAGCAAATCATAGGTCAAACTTAGCCAAAAGAAGTGCTTGGTAAAAAAGATAAGCCCCTCGACCTTTTTGATTGCTAACAAATCAGTTAGTGGTCCCTCTGCTGACCTTACATACAACAGCGACACCTGTGATGGTGGTTTTTGTGGTCGGGACACCTGTCTGCTAGAAACTGGGTCAGGGTGTGATGACTCAGTTCTCAAAAGCTGCCAAGCAGCTGTCAGATGGTGGGAGTTTTTACTCTCAGCCTTGCTGTGTGATCTAATTGCTGACTTGGAGATATGCAGTTGTGGGTTACTACCAGCTTCTCCAGTCTTTCCCTGTACCCTGAGTCCTCCTTTATTTTGACCACTAGAAAGGCAAATGTGGTTGTATTATTGTATACCCAATGTCCATTTTTATTATGATTTGTGTGTGTGTGTGTGTGTAGGCATGTGAACAATTCTTGACTTGAATTTCATGGTGAAAGAAACTCATTGCCCTGCAGAAACCTAAGCACAGTCTCTGCATTGCCACAAATCATGGGGAGCTCTGAACTATCTTTTGGGAGAAGGAGTTAATGGTATTTTTTCCCAGCAAAGAATCTAGGGACCTCTGATCATAAACTAGCATCTTTAAGAAAGCATCATATGCTGCTCAGTGCTTAGAGATTTCCAGAAAACTCCAAGTTAGAGTCTCAGAATTGGAACTTGTCTTCGGCCACCTCGAACCTAAATGTTTGTTTTACCTCCCCTATAACCAATGGAGAGATATAGATGTCTCCAGAAGGTAGTTCACCCAGACACGTTTAAAACAAACAGTCTATGTCTTTCTTTTATTAAAGAGAGCCTGGGAGATCTGTGTAAGATGGAGAGTTCATTTTTAGTTGGTTAAAGTTAAGTGAAGTGAATCCAGGCCCAGAGTGATCAGCTTAGGGTCTTATATGTAGAAAAAATAACACTGAGAAGAAGGGGTGACAGAAGAGCTTCCCACACAAGAAAGGCAACTGACACTAGAAGAATAATATTTTGCATTATTTCCCAGACCATTATTTCACTTTTTCCAAGGCACTGCGACCTGTTATCTTCCAGCAGGCAAGAAAATGTGACTCCATCACAGTACTGAATATGCAATATTCATAATACAGAGGAGAAAATTAAGGTGTAGAAGGTAAATAATTTTTCTGCAGCTGTAAAGTATGTCAGTATTAGACCCAAGCTAAATACTTAGTGGTTGCTGGTTCCCATGACTCTTGCAGAGCAAGCCAATACCCTATTAATGGTTATCCCTACTGTATTTAATACAATAAATCTTCATTTAAGAAACTACAACTCCTATAACTTTTAATTTCTTCACTGTGCAGCTTTTAGATGTGAATGGGCTTAAAGGAAAAAAGAGGGGGTGAATTCATCGAGATTTAATTATTTTCTCTGTGGTTTACTTGGGAAAAGGCTCCTCTTCTAAGGTAAGGCAACTGTGACATCAAAGAAACCATGAGATGGAGCCCAAGGGATTTAAACTAGGTTACCATCTATGCTGGGACCAAACTTCCACTTGTGTTGGCAGCACATAAAACTTGTTGAAATCAGGAAGATTTGAAGACGACTTGAAATACACAACCTGGTTAGGGGGGATGCTACCTGTAGGTATTGTTTATTTAATAAAAAAAATCAAGCATTATTATTTTGGTCAGTCTTTTACCAGTGGGGTTTCTGGGAGCTGCTGTTGCGCAAACCACAAAAACTGCTATTTCATACAATTGTAGAATTGTGGGATCATAGAATGGTTTGAGTTTGAAGGGACATGAAGAAACGTTAAAGATCTTCTAATTCCAACCCCTCTCCCATGGGCAGGGACACCAACACGCTGTCCAAAATGGCCACCATGAAAACACTTTCACCAGGGCATTTGGATTGTAACTGGTAGCTTCAAATGCTTAAGCAAATTCCAGTAAGCCAGAAATGTTGAAAAGGCAGCTGGGACTGGAGGAAAGTCACTGACACAGAACAGCAGAAAGGGTTGGGTTTGCGGGGGGAGAGTGCCATGACTGCAGCAGACCTTGTACCTTCCCAGTGGAGGTCGGGGTAGGGAACAGCCTTGTTTGGCCCTTACCACTGTGGAGATGATGACAGGCCACAGCCCAACCCTGCTGCCACCAGCCACCACCTCCCTCACCACAAATTTCCCCTTTTTTAAAAGAAAAAAAAGAGAGAGAAGCCTGAAGGTTGGTAGAGATGTTTAAGATCATCAAGTCCAACCATCAACCCAGCACAACCACTGTAACCCCAAAACACTAAATTACAGCACCCAGTGCCAGATCCAGATGCCTCTTAAACAATTCCAGTGATGGAGACTCCACCACCTCCCTGGGCAACCAGTGGAATACCAGTGCCTGATCACCCTAACAGTAAAAAAAAAGTTATAATATCTAATCTGTATCTCCCCTCTCTTAGCTTAAGGACATTTCCTCTGGTTCTCTCACTGCAGGCACATTAGAAGAGACCAGCCCCCAGCTCACCACAACCTCCTCTCAGGGAGTTGTAGAGAGCAGTGAGGTTCCCCCTGAGCCTCCTCTTCTTGATACTAAACAAAGCCAGTTCTCTCAGCCATTCCTCACAAGAGTCCTTTCCCGAGCCTTGCTGCCATTTACTGGACACTCTCCAGCACTTCAATGTCCTTTTTAAAGTGAGGGTCCCAGAACTGAATGATGGCACTGTGAGCTCACAGACAGCTGCCAGATTGCTCCTTTGGCTAGTCTGGTTTCTCATCTTTTCTCTCTTTCCCCTTTGAGGGACAAAGGATATAGACCTGCTTACGAAAATATCTGTATTTAAAAACAGGGATAAGAATGTATAAATGCAAAGGCAATGGTCCAGATATGGATTTGCACCAAGATTTAGGGATCTGGTGCAATGCAACCGCAGCCCCCTGCCTCCACGTGCACACACACACACAAACAAGGCTGGAGAGCTGCATTTCTCCTCTTTACAGTCAATCAGAAGGAATACAGTGCCCATCTACAGACAGCCTTCAGTCTTAAAATGCAGGTAACACTGAAGAGCAACAGAAAAGCAAAATCTTTTCAGTCTAGTAAAGTGCCTTAATTGCTCTCCTCAGCTGTGGATGTACTCAGAAAGGTTTAAACTGTGGTTTCCTTTCTGATGTACTGAGAAGCTGATGCAGTTTCACATGTTACAACAATAACCGTTTCAGGGCCAAAAGCTGCTCAGTACACCAGGGTTCCTTGTTCTCCAATTTAACTAGCTCTTACCTCCAGAGATGAGGAGATGGTTGTTTACATCACTGAGCAGGTCAGGATCTGCTTTCTCTCTGTCCTGCACACTGAGTACCTTTTATAAGTGAATTTGAATGAGTAACAAGGTTGGCATGTCATGGTTTTCAAAACTTCAGTTCTTTGAGTCACCACATTATAAAATATGCAGCTATTATTTTTTAAAAAAGGATGTTTCTAGATGTCTTCATTGAAGAGAAGAATTTGGAAGTATTGTCATAAATGGCCCAGAAACAGAAAGTAATGAAAGAAACCCAAAATTGATTTATTTACTTGTTTAGCAGAACATGACTCTACCAATAATTTCAAGGTTTTGGAGGCTGATTTAAGACTTCTGAACACTTGGTATTTACCACTACTGGATGAGGCAGTCCTCTTTCAAACCATTTCATATATCTGTGGGTTGTGTTTCAAGTCAGAATCGTAGGTTTCCAGGCTCACATTTATTTTCGCAGGAGAAGCCAACAGAGGTTAGTGCTTGCAGGTTTTATAAACTCTACAGGCTCACATGGAGCCAATTCTCCAGCCTTCCAATGTACAAAGAAAACTTTGTGTAACAAAATCCATGAGCTGATACAAAAATCTCTATGTCCCAGAGAGCTGTAAAACCACTGATTAAAATCTGCCCCCACATTGAAAGCTGAACATGAAAGTGAAGAAGATACATTTATAGTTAAAATGTCCAACTGGATTATTTTTGCAAATGTGAAGTCTCCTGGGAACTTGTCTTTGATTAGGAACTGATCAGGTATACCTCTGAGTTGCAGTTATCTTGCACCACGGAAATTAACAGGGTTTACTCGTATCTCTATCATCAGCCCCAAATAAATAGTGCAGACTTCATCTTCTCTTTCATGGTTGTAAACCCCCATATGCACTTTTTCTCTTTCCACAAAGAAAAAGCCTTTTCATTCATGCCCCTACACAATGATGTTGTTCTTCAGATGGGCTATAACTCATTCATAGGAGCCACAGTTTGGTTGCTGGCTTTATAAATGTTGGCTGTCCCATGATGCAAATTTGTTCTTCTCCCAATACTGCTCATAGGCAAAAACATTGGCTTCTCTTTCCTAGTCCATGTTACTACCACTGTGGCCAACCCTAAACTCCCAGTTTCTATGAAACTTTTGGAGCCAGCCACAAAATCCTTTAAATATACCGGCCTGGTTCTCACTCCACAGATCCTGTTTTTGGATCATATTGGTTGTGGTTGAGGATAACAGCACATCTTCCCAGTTGAGGTTGGACATTTGAGTCCAAAAAGAGCTGAGAATTCCCTGTGTAATCTCAATGCAGTTTGATGTTCTCAGTCAAGTTTGCTGCTTCTTGTTTATACCAGTGTAACACTCAGGACACTCAGGATCTGCCAAGGAGAACTGAGGGCGATTCAAAAGGAAAATGAAGGGCCCAGCACATCCCAGAACTCAGTTAATAAATGCAAAAGCCTGGCAAGTACAGTCAGCAGAGCACATATAGCAAATAGTAACTGAAACACAGTGCAAACATTTTCCCTCAAGCCTTCAATGATTCAGTCAATCACTTTGGCCCATTAATAGTAATTACTGCCTTAGGCATAGGAGCAAACTTTGACTTCTATGAATGTTTTCGTGGGCAGCAAGGAATAAAAGTTGGCAACTGTCTTGATGACATACAAATAAGCAAGTGAATTTTGAAAGGAATATTCACTAGAGAGAGGTAAAAAGAAGTTGGTTATAAACTGATTTTTTCAAGTCTCCATACCTTCTGATAGGTGCAGAAGGTGATGGGCTGAAATGGCGTTCCCAATAAAGATCATCTCCCGCTTGTGGCTGGTTCAAGGATTGCATGAAAAAAAATATTAGTAAAACAAATGCACATAGTGTAGTCTTGTAGACACAAGAAGCTCCGATTAATTCGTAATAAGTTTAGAGAATTATCCCATCTACCAGGCTCTCAGACAACAAAATTCACCCTTCCTCACCTGCCAGCTGAGCTCATCTCTACCTTCCTCTGGGCTTTTATTAACACTGCTTGCATGGAGGCATTCACTTGATATTTAAATTGACAGCTCAATTATCTTTTCAAATTTAGTGATATGACAAGCCAGGGGTTTTATCCCATTACAATATTTCTAAGTGACAAAATTGTTTTATCTCTCCTTGACAGTATTATTGACCTGTAATCAGCAGACGAATGGGAGAAACAGAGGTCATCTCAAAAGTAAAAAGCCAGTTAGAAAACTGTTTGGCCAATTATGTCAGTCATCTTGACTTAATCTTGGAGCAGAACAAGGAAAGATTTGTTGCTATGAACCTTGGACCAACAAACCCTACATGGAAATCTTTGCAGTCATTTGAAGGGGGGTGTCTCACGCGTATGACTTCTTGCAGTGAGGTCAGTGGGCCCCGGGGGTCGATGGAGGATGAAAAATAGTGAGGGGTCAAGGTTTGTAAAGCAAATCAATTTTCTTAAAGAGAAGATTCTTCTTGGAATCAAGAACCCTGTGGCTATGTTATAGGTCAATTTTCACAAGGTTACAGCTGCTACCGAGCATCTGGGCTAGACGGCTTTTTTTACCGTTAAATCTCCTCATCAATTTGGTCAATGTTTTTCTTTGAAAGCATGTTTGCTTTAAAAAATGCTCAGCATTTTTTTAATGAAACATAAATGGTTATCACACATGCTTCATTTATAAAGCTGTCTCTTTGACACAGGAACATATAAGCCATCTGTGGGCTGCTTAATCATTTTAGCAACATTTGTTTTTCAGTGTGTCTGCTTAGTTGGGCTTTTAAGTTCCATGAGGAATAAAACACACTGTAAATCAGAAAACAAAAATCTGTTTAATATCAATAATGCAAAGTTTTCTGCCAACAATTTGAAGCGGCTTTAAATGAGATTCTTCTATCTAGAAGTTCTTTCAATGTGGTATCAAAGCCTTAGCAGAATAGATTGTTACCTATTATTTAACACTAAATATAAGCTTTCACTGAGCTGAACAGGCCAAGATACTGATGGGATAAGCTTTGATTTCCCTTAGCTTGGCCAAAGTTTTTAGATGATTCACCAGTCTTTACACAAAGCTGGATAATCCCTCTATTTTGTAGCTGGATGAGGTCAGTCATGGACTGATTTTCCCTACAGGATTGGACATCATTCCTACAACACCCATCACAAGATCAAGGTGACAGGGATGTCTCCTTTGATATCCCTGCAAGGCCACCAGTGAAGTAAACCTACCTGAGCCCCTTAGGTTGCTGCTAGTGCACCCACCTTTAAGATATTTGTATGCATCAATAAGATCCCCTCTTACAGGAACAGCAAAGAGAAATTCTGTTTGGAATAAATGTTGGAAGATGAAGATCCATGTTGTTGTACAAGCTAAACTATTCACTTCTAAATGTAAGTTAGAGCTAGTTTTTTTCTGTGGAGACTGGTGATGCTTTGTGAAAAAGGATTGATACAGTAATTTTTGTTATTTTGCAGACTACCAAGAATTTATATAAAAAGACACTAAAAAGTACCCAGAGTATGCCCTAAAGAGATGATCATACAAAATAAAGGGAATGGCAAAAAAAGCAGGAGCAAACCCACTCAAATTTTGGGACATCTTTACTCTTCTCTTAAAATTTCACAATTAGTTTTGACCTAGAAAATACTTAATTATTAGAAAAAAACCCATGGTTCTCAATGGATTTGGAAGCATTTCTATATTTTTGAAGCTGATGTTTTTCTTTATGTTGAATATAGTATAAAGGACGAATTACCAGACATCCTGCCGAAACCAAGAAAGAAATCCACACAACTTCTGTAGAAGTGCTTGAGAGTTAAACATTTGTTGGACAGGCATAGAAAACTGTAATGCACAATATAAGCCTGATGTCATAACAAGAAACATATTTTCAAAGTAATTCCTCTAGATAAAAGAATAATATCAGGTATGTATTTGGTAACTTTTTAACCTATTTTTTCTTTATAGAATTTTGTTTGGAATAGCAATACTGGACATACATAAATATAAACACTTCACTTAGACATACAGCTAACATGTGTTTAAACATGTCTGCTTGCCATAGCTTATTAAAATTTATTATGTACCTTATTACAAATTCTCTGGACAGCAACACTTGTTCAAACAAAGTGCACCAAGCTTATGGATATGCACTGAGGCTGAGTGACATTGCAATAAACTGAGCTGAAATCCTTTTGTTATCTCTGTCCTGAGTAAATCATCCAGGCAAACCTTCAGCTTGATGGACAGCTGGAGCACGGGGCATATCCAAAGGGCATCTGGGACACTCATGTCATGACATTTTGCCATGTGTGTGTCTGAGTGCTTCATGTTCGGTAGAGTTAAATAATGAATTATTTGAATGTGGGGTAAGAGTTTGCAGTTAAACTAATTAGGGTTTGACCCTTGAGTTCCACCTCAGAAGAAACTGCTCAGTGTTACTCAGGCGACACATAACCTCAAATTTCCCATTTTGCTGACCCCGGGTTACTCAAAATGGGTTAGTCTCAAAAAAAAAAGAAAAAAAAAGAGAAGAAAAAAAGTTGTCTACTTTGCCAGTACTTCAAGGGCATATAGGGATAGGACAAGGCTGAGTGGCTTTAAACTGAAAGAGGGGAGATTTAAATTAGGAAGAAGTTCTGTACTGTGAGGATGGTGAGGTACGGGAACACGTTTCCTAGAGAAGCTGTGGTTGCCCCATCCCTGCAAGTGTTCAACCCCAGGCTGGATGGCTCTTTGAGCAACTTGATCTAGTGGAAAGTGTCCCTGCCCATGGCTGGGAGGTTGGAACTAGGTGGTCTTTAAGGTCTTTTCCATCCCAAACCATTCTGTGATTCCATGATTCAGAAAGAGTAATTCGAGTTTCATGTTCATAGCAGTACCTGCAACAGAGCAAGTCTGGCGATTCAACACATCTCCCTGCTCTGCGTAACTGTGAGACAGGAAATGCTTAGCTACGGACAGGGCTTCTTGTCAGTCAGTCTGACCAGCCTGAAGAAATTACTCTTGCAAAAGTCATAAGCATATGTACAGGATTTTCCTCAAGGGACTTCAAGCGAATTATTCAGAAGAAATGAAGTCTGCTTAAAAAAAAAAAAAAGCTTTTTAGACAAGAGGGTGTTTTCTTTCTCTCAAGACTACCCTGGCCAAACAGCCCTGGATATAGAATTATGCCTTATATGTAAATAAATTAGGAAAAGAATAACTCAGGGAATAGGTGACCAGCTCCAGTCTAATTCATGCCCTCTAGAAACTTAAGTTCAGATCAAAGGTAGCAAGCAGAAACGTTTTGCTTTTCTATTACGTATTACTCAACCAGCGCGTAACCTGGCATAATTAACAGATTAGGATCAACTGAGGTCTGAGTCTCAGATAGGTGGAAAGACAGAGAGTGCAAGAAAACTGCATAGTCTGGAAGGATCTGAAAAATATCTAAGCTGAATCTTCTGCTCCTTTGAACTTTATCAGCTGCTGTGTATTAAGGATAATGGACATTAGATAGGGCCCTACAGTCTACCAGTATACGGTGACACATGACAATTATTCCTTGGTCTCACAGATCATGTCTGTCTTTGTTCATGGAGAAAGGGTTAATTATATTTGCCACAGTGCTTTTTTTCCACAAAAAAAATATAGGTCACTCCTCCAGTAAAAAAATTAGCAACAGCTGAAAATGGAAGAACCAAGCCCAAATACATATTAAACAAGAGCAGTTAATGAATAAGTGGCATGAAGTATTTCCTGCTACGTGACATTAGGTATTAGGGATCAGGACTTGTAGAAATACGAAAGAAAAAAAAAAAGAAAGAAAAAAGTTCACTTGGGCAGAAAGAAACACCACATGTCTTTGTACTACACAGTGGAAAAACTGGGAAAACTGAGCAGCACGAACAAGTTTTTGAACAGCTGTCGGCAGCGTTCCCATTTCTGTCCGCTTCTCTGTGAGAAAGGAATTGCTACACTCAGCACAAGGCCAACAAGGATGGTGTTCTTAGCTCTGGCTCCAGTTCTGCAGATTTTTTTAGGAAGGGGTGCAGTTTCCTGCAAGCTGCAGGCTGCTCACCACGACAGGCCCTGCAGACCCTGGCACAGGGCTGCGGCAACGTGTGTGGGTGGCTGTAGGTCCCTTGGGGAAGGCAGGTGAGAACTGGAGGAGCACAAGGGCTTTCTCCAACCTTCTTGGGATCTTGGCCAGCAGCCATGTAGATAGCACCAAGCTGGACATGACAAGAGACACCACCACCTCGTGCTGGCAGAGAGCTGCCTCCACCCCCCTTAGTTATGATCAGATTTTACCTTTATCCTGCCAGTGAGACAATGGAATAGAGGCATCTGCCCTGTGTGTTTTCCTTCTCTTTTTGTGGTAACAGTTCAGGACACATATTATTTCCTTCAGTGAGTAAGAACCAGTTAATATTCTCATCAAATTATCCAACAGTTAAACACAAATGCTGTTCTAACCTTCTGAAAATGGACCAAGAACAACAGAAAGACTCATAAAATGTAGCAGCTCTTTCATAAGAGCCATAATCACCTCCTGGATCAAAATCTGTAGGTTGCCTTTTACAAGAACAATTGCCATTTTTGCTCCACCAGGACCCAGCAAGCTCTCTCCTCCTAGGCTGGAGGCCCGGAGAAGGACCCACGGCAGCAGAGGTGAGATGATTTGGGAATGGCAGTAACATGAGCTTGCTTAGCATGCACCTAGCCATGGGTGAGGGAGTAGGTGGGGATGGAGAAGACACACCATGTCTTCCCACAACAACTTCTTCTGTTACTCATGTATAGGTATTTACGAGATAAGAACTTGTCTGTGTTTCATCTTGGGGACTCAAACCTCAGCGAGGTGACAGTCCTGCACTGTAGTAGTCTACTTTACCCTGACAAGGAAATGGTCTTGGATCAGCATTTCTGCCAGACCTACACGTGTATCAGCCGGTCATTTCCTTGTACAATTATTATCCCTTGGAGGTGCTGCAGCGTTTTTGAAAGTGTACGTGGATTCTGATGGCAAATCATGCAACATGTGTTGGACATGCGACGTTACCACCAGCTAATCCTGGTTTGTGTGTGTATGTGTGTGTGTGTGCGCGCAGAGGAGAGGAGCTACTGCAAATATTGTGCTTGGAAACCAAGGTTAGCAGTAGGCCAAGAAAATACAATGTGGTATCTGAAAGATTTGATCATTGAAAGGTAGAACAGCCACTCAGTGCTACAGAGGGTGATCAGACATGTAGAATTCTGCACTGATTTACTTCAGTTTGCCTCCCTTTTATAGGACATTTCAGAGGGAGCTGGAGAGCCAAAGGTCACTGTTTTTAAGATACTCTGCGTTTCCATGACTGCAAGAATATGACAATCACACCATGTATCCTTTGACTTTGGAAAATATCCCCAGACACTGAACAGGCAATCAACTTGCCTTTTTGTACTTCGGAGAAGGCTTGTTTTTCCTGCTTGAAGAGAGTCATGACCTGTCATTAGTTTCTTCCCCTGAAACACATCACATTGCTGACAGTAAAATGATGTTTTCATTCTAAGAATTCTACAGGGGCAAAAAGGAGCAGCCGTTTTCTTAAGGAAATAACCTAACAAGACCACAGTGATTACAGCAATTGGCTGGAAAATATCAGAAAAATAACTGCTATGGTTAATCCAAAACAAAAAAATTACATGAAAGGAAATTTCAATTAACTGTTTTAGTAACAGTTTATTGAGACAGTTTTTAGAGAGATATTTTGGAAAGCTTTCCTTCAGTCACCAAGTGAAATCTTTGTGTGTGGTTGATGAAGAAAAATATTTTTATATTTTCCAATAAAATATGTGGTATATTCATATCAAAGTTCCATATGTCATTTATAAAGACAATAAAAATCAACAGTACAGGGAGTTTTACTGCAAAAATAACATCACATCACATAAAGTGTATACAACATCGCATAACGTTACCTTATATTACATCCCGAAGCCCAGAACCTCGCTCCTGAAGGACGAAAATCCAGTTGATATCAGGTAAGTCCCATTGCCACTAGTATATAGGAAAAGAAAAATGCTTCCTTTGAGTAGGTTTGGGAAGACCTGAAAGGGGAACTTTGTTTTATTTGGAGAAGTTGCAAATTAGCTATGCATTGCTGGTTCTGAATACATAAACCAAAACTTTATAGAACACTTCTGAAATATTTAAGGGACATATTCACAAAGTTACTTGGACCAAGAACTAAGAATGAGCCAGAAAATTTCCAAAGGGGGCAAACTGAATTAGCTCTATGAATGTCCTCTGTGCTACGGCGACCTGTGTTAGCTGAAGTTCTGGATCGGTGTATCTAGTGTTTTATAATGAAGGTTACGTGTCAACAAAGTTTTTAGGAAAAAATGTTTCAAGTAAATTATCTGTGCAAGCTTTGAATCTTTACTTCATGTGCAAATAGAGGTTTTGGGTTTGTTTTGATGAGTTTTTTTTCAGAAATGGGAAAAATCAGATCACCTTTTATATTCACCACTCATTTGCCTCAAGCAATGAAAACAAAAATTTATAAGGGCCCAGAAAACATCTCTGATTTTGCCATGAAAAGCCTGAAAATGATCATATTTAAGGTTTTGAAGGCTAGGCAACAATTACATAAGTGAATGAACAGGCAATTTCTTTGTTTTCTTGCTGAACTTAAACATTGAAAAAGTGACAGATAAGGAAAAAGGCAATCTGAAATTAAGCATCCAATCTCATTTGGAAAGAACTTTTAATCTTAAAAATATAAATACAAGTAGATTTCAGTGAGAAAGTTTATTTTAAAAGGACATCAAAGTTTCCCTTGCAACATGTCAAAAACAAATGTTTGAGAAGTTTTTGATTGTTTTCAGGTTTTCCTGATAATGTTGTAAGTCAAGAAAGTTCAATATCAGTTTCTAGATTTGGCTGTTTTGCCTGAAGATTTTTACCTGGTCTCTTGTGCTGTCAGATTAGACCTTCTGCAGGTTTTGCTGAGCACACTGTGCATATACATAAACTACAAGCAGTTTGTTAATAGTCTGTAAGACTAAATCAGTCCTTGCCAGTAAAAGAGCAAAAATTACAGGATTTCCTTCTTCACAAAGCCAGAGTTTCTGAGACAACTGAAAACCAAAATGAAACAAACAACACTCCCTTCTGCAGTCCCTAAGATCTACTTGCAGTGCCCTAATGGCTTTCAAGAAGAGGTAAATGCTTACAAAGACGAATACTCAAAACAACATAACATCTCGAGATTTAGCTTCGAGAACGTGAGTCTCAACAGTAAAAACAGCACTCAGCAGCATAATTCTTTAGAAACCATTTTCCAGGTTCAACTGGTACAGTATTTTGCCCAAACTTTCCAGAGAAATAGCACCCAAGAAGCCAATATTCAAACACGTAACACCAACTGAGAGCCCAGGTATTGATAGCACATTAGTCTCTTGTTTCTTTTTTAATCTCTTTTCCTAACTTCTGTGTTTTAAGGTAAAATGTTAGGGTTAGTAAAAGGTTGTATAAACATAAGGAACTGACAACCACTGAAGATGTCCTAAAGGTCCTGTCTGATGTCCAGATGCCCCTCTACATGTCTGCTTCTACTACGTCAACCTTAAACCTTGGTCTTGGATGCCTTGGAGATTTTGGGTGGCACATCATATGTGTTTCAGCAGCGGGGTTGGGCCCACAGTGTCTGTGGCACAGATAAAATCAGAGTGTATTTTCACATGGTTTGCCTGGCCTGAGATACTGTTGAATTGTGATACTGGAATCCAGTTTTGTATGTCTATTTTTCACCGGGTGTATATGAGGCTCTTGCACACTGTGGGACAGTTACTTGCTTGAGGATTCCTCACAATGTCGTGTTTTGATAAGGGCTGAAAAATTAGGAGAGGGATTATGTTCATTTTTCAGTCTCAAGAGAAAGTATGAAGGAGTCAAAGGCTCAACTCTAAGTCCTTTACTGGAGTGGCAAACATGGCTCTCCAGAAACCCTCTGGAGGGAACAAAGCAAAATCTGGGACACAGCCATAGAAAGAGTGTAAGGTTTCAACATTAGCCCCTACAATAAAAAGAGCTGTTCTGGTGAACACAGGTACGGCAAAAATCTCTGAAAGAGAGTGCTCTGCAGAGGAAAGAATCTACTCCTTCACTGAAGCCCACCCCTACGATGCAGTTGGTGTAACAACATCTGAGCTTCTCATTCCCAATGGAGCAGTTTTGTTATCTTCTTCCCAACTCAAAGACAGTCATCTTTCCCATATAATTACAAACAAGGACCTGTTGGTGAAGCCAGCTCCTGATGGACACAGCTGTTGTAACTGCTGAAGGCTCCTCTATCCCCTGGCTTTACTCATGCACAACATTTCTCTTTTTTGTTATTTTGATGGGAAGGACGTTTCAGGTCTTCTGTGCAAGAGCAGAATGGAGGTCATCAGAGTCCTCATTTGCTGTTGCTGTTCTCCTGACTGCTCTTCCTCCACTCCAGGTTGGTTTTTTTGCACTGAAACAGAGCTGACATAGCCAAAGACCTGGCTGCTATCTTTTTATTCCACTTATTTCCATCTCCCAGGCTGTACCTCACAAGCAAGCTGAACCAACACATCAGAATTACACAGGTTCTATTCTAATGTTAAGCAAAAACTCTATCTCTGCACTGATTATGGAGGAAAAAACCTGCTGCCTTATAATGGCAACTGTTGATTCCATGACTGTAGAAGTGCAGGGTGTAGAGGGCAAAAGCTTTTTTATTCAAAGGGAAATTATGTTTTCAAACTGGCTTTATTCCAGCACTGTCGATAGACCAGGTCTCTCTCCTTCTCCCTCTTTCTATATAATCTCAGTTACTTACAACATTAAAGGTCTTTAGAAGCTTCTTTCTTTAGAGCTCTGCTTCTGCCCCTCATCACCCCAGTGAATGACAACTTGAAAGAAAACCAGAAGCTTTGCTGTGGATTTAGAAGTGTCTCAAAGCAAATCACTGGATGCCAAAGAAGCTGCCAGGCTACTGCACCTTGCAAGCAGTTTATAATCAGCGAACAAAGGCATCGGAGGCAGCACCGAGAGGGAGCCTTTTGTAAAAAATATTGACCAGCAAATTACACTGCAGACAGTGCTTTGGCACTCGGCTGTCTAAAGGTGACTCAGACGATCCGTTTAGCTCAGCAAGCTGGTTTCTAGTTACACCAAATGCCTGGCTGTTGTCAGTGGGCCCAGTTTTTGCTAAGCGGGTGCTCTTCACATGTGTCATCCATTACCTCACCCTGCACAGAGAGCCATCTCTATAGGGAAAGTGGTTGGCAGCATCTTTGGCCTGGATAATTTCCTCAGAGAGCGGTTTAAAAGAGAAACCTCAAAACAATCCCCTTCTACCCTTCAAAAAAAAAAAAAGGAAAAAAAAAAAAGCTTGCACAAACCCCAGCAAATCCCCCAGCCACCACATGCTAATTTCAATAAATGCCCTGGAATGAAATGATGGCAGGCTGCTGTCTAAGGTTTAAAAGCTGAACATAGTATACCCTTTCTGGGTTTTAACTGGACTCTTGCTTTGGTGCCAGAGTAACAGCTGTAGCAGCTGCAGACGCATTTTACCACCCAGTACAGGCACCTGCTATGACCAAGGAAGTGAAAACCCACAGAGAGGCAATTTTCTTTTAATTACATTAGCCTGGTTTTGGCAGCCAGCCACACAACATGGTGTTGGTGGGGATGTGGACTCTATTCACAATTAGAACCTGTCCGTCGGTTACTTTTGACGCGTGGCAGGTTACTTCAAAGAGGAACGGTGAAGGATCTGTGTCAGTGCTGATTCTTGTTCGAGAGAAATAATCAAGATTGGCATGGTTTTTATTATACAGGTAATGTGCTGAACTCTGAGATCAGACTAGATGAGTCACAGCAGCTATAGTATATACTACTGAACTATATAGGATCCATTCATGGGCCTGAGGAGTGCCTTAAAATCACCCACACTGTTTAATTGCTGTTTAACCCAAATGATGCTTTCCCAGACATGCCTCAGTACAGTGTAGGGGATGCAAATGAGGCTGCTCCCAAACAGCCTGTTCCCAATGAGCTCTGTAGATGAGGACACTGTATTTTGGATGTCTTCAGGCATGCAGATATGAGCTGTGTACTGCCAGTTCTTTTCAGGGCCAGAGCAGGCTCTAGCCTGTTTTACAGCACCAAGCCTGCCAAGAGTTCGAGAACTGTTTGGATGATACTCTCAGGCACATGGTGTGACTCTTGGGGATGGCCCAGTGCAGGACTAGGAGTTGGACTAGAAAACCCTTGTGGGTCCCTTCCAGCTCAGCATATTCTATGGCTTTGTGATTTATTCCTACAGAGACAGGCAACCCCACCTGACTGTCCCTGGGTGCTGTGAAGAAGAAGGTGAGCTCTGGGTATTTCCCCCAAAGAGGAAGAAGCTGTTCTTTGCTCTCAATGTGCTCTGTGGCTAAAATTACCTTTTGCTGTAGAAGGTACCTTCAAGTAAGTCTAGGTCTCTGTGCTAGGATGGTCTCATTGAGGAATAACATGCTGTTTCTTACAGCTTGTATGGGATTACTTTTGCCAACTTGCAGAATATATAGATGAAACTATCACGACTGTACAACACTACTCAGGCAATGCTTGTTCACTCTCCATTTAGGCTCAGGTGCTGTCACGACCTGAATTAAGGTCTGTTTTCATGTTTTTTAGTAAGCTCCTTACTGCTTTTAACCTTCTGGGCACCATCTCAGGATATGAACCATAGTGCAAAGTAGGGCTTTGTATCTCCATCTTATATTTTGCCCAACTTCATCAGGAAAGCTGACTCAAAAGTTGGTAGGGTTGTAATCATGATTCAGTTTCTGAAGGACTCTATTCCCTACAAGTGACAGGACTGCCTAGTGCTGTCAACTGCACTCATGATTGTCTGGAACTTAAAAAGTGGAACTTCAAGGAGAGGTTTGTTTTGAATTTTCCATGTTACATTTCCCATGTGAAAATGTGCTTCAGATTGTTCATTAGTAATATTTACATAATGTACATCACCATGGTGTTTAGGAGTTAAAGATCACATGGACAGACTCCAAGCCTCACAAAATCAATTAGAGTAAAACTAGGGTAAATGAAAGAAAAAATCTGTTAGATGATGTCAGACCAATTATTTCTGCTTTGAATCACTACTCGTGAGAGGAAAATAAAGGCTGAAGTGAAATGAGATCAGAACAAACAAGACGAAAAGAGTAAAAACTGGGAACAGTAAAGGAATTAACAGGAATCGTATTGAGCCTCCCACCATCTTCTTCAAGCCCTGTTGAGATATGAGAGAGAAGGCCTAAAGCTCTGTAAAACAGCTGAAACAGGTCAGATTTAGATGTCATTCAGGGTTGCACACAGCTGAGATGTTGACCTTGAAACAAAGGGAATGGTTGTCACTGGGTTTGAATCTAGGTCTTGGACACCTTCAGCAACACAGGTAGTTAAGTGTAAACTGCAGCCTCGGAGGCCAAGCATGGATAAACTTGTTCTAGTAAAAATACTCCTTTATTCCCTGGTTTTAAAATAATGCCTTGACAATGCTCCTTCAGAAAGTGTGCACTCCCAGGTGGAGCCTTGCGGTGCTCTCATGGGACTGCAGCAATGAGAAGAGACAACACAATTTCTGGAGATACTTTGGCTTTGCATCTTGTCTCTACTATGGCAAGGAAGCCTTGATACAAAGTTATGCCTTTGTATCAAGCAACAAGGACACAAGTCAAAAGAGCAAAAGAAACGTTCAGGACTTCTGAGTGTTTTACTTCACACCCTTGATGCCACTTTGGTGCAGTATTTTCTACAGTCCTCAACATTTATTTATCTTACAACCCTAATTTTAAGGCATTACTCACTCTTCTGACAGTTCAGAGCAACACCAGCCAATCTCTGAATTACTCCTTTACAGTGTTGTGCATTTAGTCAGCCACAGGTGAGGACTGAGCTTGCTCAGTATTTTCCAGTCATTTTCTATGAACTAAATCTTGCGATTCATTCCTGAGATTGTCCGGACGTGCATCTCTGGATTAATGGGAAAACAGAAAGGAGAGACTCTTGTTTATTCCCACCTTTGTGAAACTGTAACTTTAAGATACATTAGCCCTGTCATCTTTTTTGTTAAGTATTGCAGCAAGCAAAGTTAACTGATGGAAGGAAGTCATCAGTAGACATATACAAAGCCAGATATAACAGGTTGAAAAGCTTTTGCGTTTTTCCTGCTACTGTGCCATAATTTTGATTGCAACTCCTATGCTAATCTTAATCCTGTTCTCTTCTATTCATCCTTTTACAGTGCCTATGGCTTTATTGTCCCAAATATGAAACTTTACTATATCCCTATAGACATCAGTCCACCACTCTTGCTCCCTGTCCTTCCCACCATACCTTCTCCCAAACCTCTCAGTGAAACAAACAAATTATTTGAATTGTGTGAGTATGAAAACCCACCTCCACCATGCAGAACATCCTCTTTTCCCCATGAGCCAGAGTCTTTGCTCCTCACAAAGGGGAAGGAGAGCTGGAAGTGATAAAGACTCATTGCTAACATTGGTTATCAGAGTTAGAGAATCTGAAAATAAGAATATTCTTTTGGAAAAAGTTTAGTGGCAGACTAGGTTACATGTCCAGGAAGTAGTGTGGTTCTCAGGGAAAAAAAAAAAATCTTTCAAAACACCTTGTAAGAAAAAATAATGCAATGTACAGTCACATATACAATTCATTTGCATCTGAATGTCCAGCATTATCCTGGCATTGTCTTATCTACATACAGCTGCACATGAAAGACCATTACAGTTATGTCAAAACAAAGCAGCCCATTACAGTTCCCTCCGAACCCAGACCACGTGCCACCCGCTTCTCATTGCCACCCCTTGCTTGTCTAAAAGTAACAAGCCGCTTTCCCAGACAGCTCCTATTGATCAGCTCCTGTTGGCAATGCAAATTCCTTCCATGTGCAGTCAGGCATAGCCATGAGCCTGGAGCACAAAGAGGTGGAGCTGCTCTTTGCCTTGCACAACTGGAGAATTTCCTGCTGTTTTCCCAGTCGTCCACAGACCAGGTCTATCTGCTCCGCATCAATCCAGGACATCCCATTCATTTCATGACTAGCTGCCACAGGGCACTCTGCAGGCAGCTTCCCAGGCAGGGCTTGGCTAACTTCTAGCTTTGTTTTTGTTCGTGTAAGAAGACACTTTGATATAAAAGCAGCTCTCAATGTGTATAGAAGATAACAGGAAGACTCTCAAATCACAGGCAATATCCCTGACCATGGACATTTATTGTTACTGTTGTTTTGTGTTTTGTTTTTGGATCTCCTGAGCATCAACGGCTGTCAAAGCTCACCACAATCAATACTGTATAAACATACACGGGAGCAGAAAGTACACTGAGGAATGGCCATAAAAACACAAAATAAATAAACAGTGGAGGAAGGACAGACCCTCCAAAAATTATCAAAGTATGGATCATTTCACACTGTTTTCAAAAGCTCTCTTTTTTTGTTTGTTTGGTTTTGTTTTTGTTTCTTCTAAATTCTACTCTCACTGATGTAAATGGAAAAATTCCTCTGTGCTTCATAGTGAATAATGTTAGGTCACTGCTGAGCACTTCAGGAATAGTATTACAAATATTTGATCAAGAATAGCAAGAAACCTATTACAAGGGACAGGATTTGGACTCAGATCTACTTAGTTTCAAACCAGGACCTTAATTATAGGGCTAAGTACGCCTTTAAAATTCTTATCAGTTTGATAGTAAAAGTAATTTCTCATCCTAGATATCTGATATGCACCTGGGGTAGGTTTTCTTATTTTTTTCCCCATTTTATATAGCTAGATAGGTGAAAAACAAATGAACATAAAAGGCATGAGACACTACTATACTATGACACTGTGGCATATTCTATTTTCTGAAGGTATTTCCAAAGGAAAAAACATTGTCCAGACAGCTTCATGCTGAGGGGAAAATAATTTTTTTTCTTCTTCGTACAGACTGAGACACTTCTGAGAATGACCTGTTTCTGCAGTGTTGTTAACCAGCAGTGTTTTCCTGAGCAAGGTTAAAGGTGCTGCTCTAGAGGATTCATGGTACTGGAGTGGTTGAATCATTTATCACTCCAGTGTAAGCTTGAAGTTCAAATTTATGTTTAACAGATATGTGACCATTAAACTCACTCTGCACTTTGTTGGCAGCAGCCAGAAGAGCTCTTTGCCTCCAATTGCAGTGTGAGGAGCTGAAAATCCACCTGCTTTAGTGGTAGAGAGCACTTTTCTTTCAGTTATAGACACTGAGAAGGGTTTTATTGGCTTCAGCACCTTCTTTTGGGAATTTGCACCCAGAATCCCATGTACTAGTAGTACTGAGGATTTGCACTGAAGTTTCCCCTAAAATGATAATATGTTAATTTTGGCTTCTCACTCACTAGCCATGACAGCAAAAATTTGTGACTGTAGCAAGAGCAGTGGACCCTCTCTGACATTTTGGTACAAATCATGCCAGCCAGCATGTCTCTTTTCTGCAGCAAATCCAGATTACAGAGCAAAGTTGCCGCTTTTAAAGCATAAAAAACAATGCAGAAAGCACAAGGCTTTCACGGAGGCAAGACTGATCTTTTTGAGATCTCACTGTGAACTCTACATGAAACTGTCACGTGGGCAGAAATACAACAGACTTAGGTGGCATTTTGAGTTTGTTTTAGAAGGGAAATGAGTCCAGCCAGCTCTTCTGAAAGATGTTAAACTGTTCCTGCAGAGAGTCAGGTCTCCAGCAAACTGGACAGATGCTATATGGGTAGTCAAAAGACACCATCTTTTGTCATGTCGAAAGACTCCAGCTGAAGGGCCTTTTGTACCTCGTGAAAGAAAGGCATGCTTATGCAGAGGATGTGCTGCAAATGGGAAAAATAGGCAAGGAAAAAAAAAATAAGAAAAAGAAAACCTGCATTGCATTTTGCAGCTGAGTAGTGGAAACATCTAATGTATTGTTAAGGATACAACCTGCAAGTTAACAAAAATTTGGACCACGGATGACTCGTAGTTCCAAGCCATAACCAAAGACTCTTGCACACTTTTGTCCTTGTGATAACTGGGCTTCTCTCTTGTGAGCCCCCCACCAGGCAAGCATAGGGGGAATTTTAGGTGCATTTGATATTGGGGACCCATAATTTACTATCTAATAATTACAAAAACTTACCGTTGTTTTGGGCCTGCCTGGAGAAGTCACCAGCTATGTGGAGTGGACAAACTGTGGACAGCCCATAAATCCTCTGAAATTTTAGTATTTCTCATCATTAGTCAAGATTTGCATGATCCCCCTCAAACAATCCACAGAGATTCAATGATTTTGAGAGAGAACCAAGCATCTGCTCTGACCTCCCGTGCACTTTCACACTGCTGCCCCTTGCCCGATAATGACTTTGACAATGACACATCTCCCCGGAGGCTCCCCAGGCCTGGGGACAGGCAGGAACAAGCAATCCTTTACTTCCCCTGCAGACTTTGGCCAATGATAATTACTGAAAGCCTGTGGCAATGTGAAAAGAGCAGAATATAATAAGCATGGCAGGGTCCATGACACAGACACCTGCTGAGGAAGCTCAGCTTCATCTAGGCAGATCTTTCCACGCAACCTAGAGAGTGACCCCTGCATTGTGGCAACAGCTGGGCAACCTTCTTCCTCCTTTCATCTCTGAGATGCTGTTGCTTTTGCAGGAGTGTTTGCCTAATTGTTGGTGGTTATGGGACTTCACTCTGGCTTTGTTTTTGTCACCGTCATTGCCATAGTCCATTGCTTGGAATTCTGAGTGCATACGTAAAGAAGCTCTTACTGCTCTGCACACACACAGGATTCAAACTATTTTTTTTTTCCTTTTGCACACACATCTATATATAAACTCAGAGAGGAGTCTAACCCACTGTGGATGCAGTCATCCCACGTTACCTGAGGCATCTAACTAAGGAACCAAATTTAGATGTCTACTTGCTGTGGGTGCGTGCTACATACAACCCCACATGACAAGGGGGCTGGAACTAGATGATCTTTGAGGTCCCTTCCAGCCCAAACCATTCTTGAGTCTATAAATACACACCTCTATAAGAGCCTCTGGGTCTCCAGTGGGGTGGATTGTCCTTTAGACTGGCCTACATCCTGTCAGCGGCAGAAGAGATTAGGATACTGCACTCCCTGAATTACGGATGTTCTTTATTTTTCAAACCTTAGAGACCAGCGAGGCAGAAGAACATCCTGGCCAACTTCTAGAAAGTCGATTCAAGGCTCTTTATTCTTCCGTAAATAACGTGCATGTAATTATTTAGCAGTGCCCTTCACATTAAGGACACTGGGAACAAATGGAAGCAGGCAGAGTCCCAGTGGTCACCAGTGTGAGCTGGCTCCAGTGCTCTGACTTGTCATCTTGAAAAGAAGGTAAACAAGCCTGAGTGTGCAAAGAGGCAGCGATGGGTAAAGGCGTCTCTTTGCACATCTGGAGCAGGGCTGTGCAGTTCCCCCTCGTACCACCAAGTGTCAGCGGTGCTCTTGGAAAGGGTCTCGGCACTGAAAATGCTGCTCAGGTAAACGGACCTTTAGTGTTTGCATTTCTGCTTCGTACGGTACATTTGGGAAGGAGCTGCGATGAGAGATGAAGGGATTCAGAGAGTGATCTGCCTGGCTGTTGTGTGCCTGCTGCTCCCAAAGCCACCTCCGGAAAAGCTTCAGCTTTTGCTATGTTTCTGGTGATTTATCAAGTTAAAGCAACACAAATATTCAGCTTGTAGAGAGGGGAGGCAAACGCTGAGGGACATCTTAAACAGATTTGCTTTTGATGAGACAATCGTGGAGGTCTAAAGGGCTTTTGGTATGTAAGCAGTTGATAATTGAGGTAGTCAGCTTGCCAGCTCAAATTTACAAAAAGCTGCTTTCTGACAAAAATCCCCTGCTAACTTTTAACAACTTCAGTGGTAGAATATTAAGGATGAAATAATCCTTTAACAAGCAAAAATATGGAGAGACAGTATTTGAAAGGCAACATTCCAGCACCTAGGCCAGGAAGCCTGGAGGCAGCAGGGGAGATTAAGAAAGCAGCGCTTCTGGCCCTGGGAGGTCACTGAATATATTCCCTGCTGGATCACGCCGGTGTGAATGTAACACACAACAGCATAATCCAGCAGCAGTGGCAGTGAAAGCAAGGAGCAGGCATTAGCACATGCAGGGAGCCAGAACAAGGAGCCCCTGGGATTCTGTTGCCCTGTCTGTACTTCCAGGAAAGGGAAGGCCGTGAGGAATGCCATCATTTCAGGAAGGCAACAACCCCACAGAGCTACAGCGAAGGTGTAATGCGGCTCCAGCATGGGGGTGTCTGTCCTGACACACAATCCTTGACAGGGGTGCCTGCAACTTGGGGAGAAAATATTCAAAAGTGGCAAAATGTCTGGGCATATGCATCCCATGAAGTCAGTGTTGATAAAACTTCAATCAGGATAGGAGTCTTGCCTCTCACTCACAGCCAACATTTAGTTATTTGCACTCTGGTTACATAAATTTGGCTGCCATTGTCAGCTTTGATAAACATAAACTGCTAAGACATACCGAGAAAGAGCAGAAAACCACAATGGTAGGACAAAGTTATACCTTTCAATTAGTTGTAGTAATTGCCTGGGAGGAGGATGCTACAGCCAGAATGGGAGCAAGGAGAGAAGCTGAGAGTTGCCCTAGGAGCAGAGCTGGACATCAGTATGGGATGCACATGTGCAGCAGTCACAGCCTTGCTGCAGAAGGGTGTCTCAAATAAGTGAGACTTCTTTCTCCATAGTGCCAGGGGATTATTTTTATGTGTTATTTGGCTCACAAGCCTGTCTAAGTTAGGTCTGATTCTCTACTGCCATGTGACCAATGAAAAAAATCACAGGATTGAAAAAAAGGTGTCTAATGTATCTACATGATCCCAGGAGACTTAAAGGTACACAGAAACACATGCTGTGTGAGGGCAGGATGGATTAGCCGTTGCTCCTGCAAACTGCACTGCTTAACCCTAAATAAATCCAAGCCAAAACATTCAATATAATATTGTTTCATTCCTGTTATTTTATGCAGTAGTGAATCACAGAAGCCAAAGTTTTGGCCATTAGCTTTGAAATCAGGCCTGGGTTATCAGGGTTACGATAACATGCTGGGTATTTTTCAGAGAACTTAGCCTAAGTGTTGTTGGGTGTTTTTGCTTCTTCATTCAATGTTTAGCTAGATTAAAATCAGGAGGTTTAAAAAACAGCTGAGGTATTTTCTACCCTGGTCTCAATGACAAGTGCTGAAGATTTGAATTATGTGTGTTTCTAACAGTCCTAGTACATTTTTTACTAAAATAAAAATCCAAGTTCTTAAGTTTGTACTTAAATAATTATACAGGCAAAATGTTTCTTAAAAAAACCCCCACAAAATAACAACAATAATAAAATAATAATAATCATAAACCTAAACAAAAAAACCCCCACAAATACCAATCATTTATGTTATTCCAAGCTGTTTTTCCTTAGCTAGCTACATTCATTGAGAGAGAGGAAGAAAAGATCATTGCATTTCTTTCTCTTACTAGATACGAAAAGAGAATTCCTGAGATTGACGTAAATTCTTATTTTTAGCCTTCCTCATCTACAAACACAAAGCAAACAGATGTTGCAATACATAATAGAGGGGATAAATTCAGGAAGCAAATGTACCAGCGGTCCTTGGACAAAGCTGTAACAAGAATCACTGTCTGGGGGATTAGACAGGAAAATTTGAATTAGGAAGATGCCTCCCATCTCTGAGAGTTCAGATGACTGCCCATGGGAATAACCTAATCTTAGTTTCCTTAAAATTTCAGCTGTACACATGCTGTGAGATGTGTTTTAGCCAAGGCCACGCTAATCTTGATTCAGGCAGACTTTGTTCTCAGTACAGAGAATTTGATGCACTTGATGTAGACAACATGAACTCCATGAATCCCTTTTGCTATTAATTCAGTAATGTGATGTTGAAATACATTAAAAAAAAGATGAAAACAAAATTAATCAAACTCTAGACCACAGGTATTTCAGACCAGCCTAATTTCTGGTGGAATCAGTCTGGCTCCACTGACTTTGTGTCTCTGTAGTTTACCCAAGCTGAAAAACCAGCTATTTTGTTTAGCTCAAGTCTCAGAACACTTAAAAGTCTGGAGAATATTGATGTGATTTTCAGACACAGTCTTTAAGCTGGCTTCATCAATCATTTCTCAAAGCCAAGCTTCTCCCTTTTTTTTTTTTTTTTAACATTTTTAATTTTAAAAAGCTGCATTTTCTGCCTGGTTCAAACACCACTAGAAGTTTCTCTTAGGCCACTGCACTTGCGCTGTCTCACAGTCTCAAACTTGGGGAAAAAAACTTTAATCTTTTTTGTGAGCTCCTCGTGTGTGCCCAAGGACCGCCCAGGAACCAAGGATTTTGGAATGTGACACTCCTTTCTGCACTGCTGCCACTGGATGGCACCAAAGCCCATGGAAAAGTCTTGGTCTGTAAGGAGGGTTTGTGGAAGGAGAGCATCACTTCAGAATGATGGAATCCTGCCCCTATGGTCAGTCACCTCCAGCATCCTTCCAGCACCCGAGGACACCGAGGAGTGATCTGAATATCTCAGCATCAGGTCCCCGGGAGAGCAACACAAGTGGCCTCTGTCAGCTTTTTTCTAGGACTCAGCCTGTGCTAAGTCATTGTTGAATTAATTCACAAAGCATCTCTCCAAATTAGGTGATGGGATTTCCCAACTGTTAAAAAGCTTTCAATTTTCCTCATGGTCCTCTGTGTGAATCACTGGGTGTCACTCCTCAGCTATCACTTACCTATTCAGACATGCAACACAGGCGCAGTTTAATCCTGAAACTCGATTACAAATTAGACCTGAAGTATCCACCACTGTCACCTCTCTACCGTGGAGAGGACCAGGTGGCTGGAGATGCTATCAGATGGTTTGTGCCTATGACCTGTCTCTCTGGAGAGGAAGAAATGGAGCAACTCAACTTCTGAGCGTCACGTGATACAGATGTCGCCATCCGGGGTCTAAAGCTCAGACAACAGTTTAGTTTTGTGGGGAGAACAGGTACAGAGATGAGCTGCAAGTGTGCCTGGGTCATTGTATTGTCCCAGTGATGGTACCAGTCTTCTGAAAAATAAGATTAATCAACATTTCTGTCACTTATGCTTGAGCTCCTTATGCCAGCAAGCACCCTTCCATGGGGCATGGATGACTCCATGTGTCTCCTGTTCGGCTGCAGTGTCAGGGTGCCACACCTACAGCCCTTCCCATAAGCAGAGGGAGGGGACCACAAAGTCTGAAGTGCAGAGGTGTTCCCTTCTTGCCCCCTCCCTGGGCAGTACAGGTACCCACTGTCCTGTACACAGGGTTTGTGGTAGGAGCCTCACATCACAGCCTTGAACAAATACATTTTAAAGAGTAGCAAGCCTAACGAATTTGTTCTTCCCCTACAGCTTCAGTGACCAGGGTAGGCCAGACAAAGCAAGTTGGCACCAGTGCTGAAGTAGATCCAGGGCCAAGAAAACAGATGTACAGGTGAGGGTTAGTGCTATTTCCAGGAGCTCCCTGTTTTCCTCTGTTACATCTTTATAAACAGCCAACAGGCTGTTTTGTATTTTTGTTTCCTACTACAAAGGCGCATACATTTAGTAACGCTTTTTTTACACAGTTCTGAGTACAAAGTGCTTTCTTGTGAAGGCATTGACGAGTACTGCAGGAACATCACGCAGTGCTGGTCATGTGCACGTGCTTAAGCACAACTGTACCTGGCTATTCAGCCTTACATGTGTACACATTTATACACACACATGCAGAAATGTACATTCTAGTATATATACGTAGTGCACACCTGTACATAAATTCATATGTATATAGATAAAATGCAATTGTGGCTTTGTCTGTGGCGGCAGAAATGCCCTGCACATCCAACCAGGCTGTAAGCTAAGAAGGTGTGAGGTTTTTCCACGTTTCCTGGGAAGGGAACATGAATAGCAGCTGCATCTGCTGAGTCTCAGCTCAGATGGGCTCGTGACTGCCACAGGTTTGGGTCTCAGCAACTGCATCTCTGCTGCTGCTATTGCCATTTGAATTATTTGAAGACTTTACCAGAGTCCCCAAACAAAGAGAGCGTTATTTCTGAAGTATAAAGTTAAAAGAAAGACTCAACGTGTCTTACTTTTCACTTAAAAAGGAGAATTAGTTTACAAAAATAACATACAAATAATTTAAAAAATACTCTTAACTAGTTAAGAGTATGGAATAAAGCAGATTTCAGTTGCACCACAGTGACTTCAGGGCAAAAGCAGTTCAGATTGAGAGGTCTGAGATCAGGACCCAGCTCCGTGTCACCTTCAACAAAGAGATGTCAGAGGAACAGCCATACAAAGAGGGCAGGGAAGGACATACAGAACATAATATCTGAATTTGTCTTTCTTCATCAGTCCCCCTCTATCACCTCTCCCAAGGAAAGTTTTCTCTAGGATTTATTCTCAGGAAAGAAGGACATGCTAACCCTTTTGGGGTGTAGCAAGTTCACCACTCCACTGACACTGCTTCTGCTCTGAAAGCCCTCTGCCTCCACCCACCAGATTTCACAGGATCAAGGTTTTATTCTCTACCACTTGCAAGTGTATCTATAACAGGGACATCAGCCAGCTAAGCTGCTGCTCCCAGAGCTTAGCTCAGGCTGTTACAAAACTGGTAGTGCTCAAGCTATGGGACTTGGTGGCCTCAGCTTAAACCTTCAAATCCCAGGACTTGTCCTTCCCTGTGGTCATAGTCTTCTGGATGGGCAGTGGGGAGGGGGTGTCTGATTGAAACTGCAGCCCTTGAAATCACCCGGCTTATCAATTCCAGTCTCCTGTAAAATCAAAAGATCAAAAATTCCTTCAAACCAGAGTGCAAAAGCTTTTGGCCAGTAACTAATAATAGCAAACCAATCCTCTTCAGACCTCCCTGCTCATGAGGGTATTTTAACAGGGAATCTCTGTCACAGCTAGACACCCCAGAAGCGATAACTGTGACTGATTCTGTGGAGCTGGGCTCTAATCACAGAAGCTGAGCCTGCCTCTTTTTAAGGTCCCAACATGAACTCAGACCACTCAATTCCTTCTTGATGTGATAAAAAGAGGTGAAAAACTACAGTTTTATAAATGACTCCACAGCCCTTATCCTTGGGATTTTTCTCCTGCACTCCTAAAGTCTTTCTCCCTATCTTAAGGAATAAGTTGTATAGTGTAGTAATTGCTCTGCAAAGCTTTTATCCCTGGGTGCCAAGGTCCCTGCAGAGCCTTGCACTGCACAGACCAGTTTCATCTCTGATGGTCTCTGTAGTCCTGCTGCACAAGAGCTGGCAGTGCCTCACTCCAAGAGCAACAGAAGCTTGCTGGACATGAAAGGTTTTCTGATTCGGTTTGGATTTTTATCTAAGGGAGCTATTTCTTTGTGGAAATGTAACAACATTGGCCAGGGAAATCTGTCAGAGAAATAGGCTTCTTCTCTTTCAGTCATCAGTAGGTATTTGTAACCACTGTAGAGATGATGGTCTTAGTGCTGAAAAAGTATTTTGTCTGGAAAGTGAGTGTGATCAGCAGTAACTTTCTCTGAGAGTACAAGACACTCACTGTACAGTATTTCTTAATTTTTATACTGTCATTTGTGATTAAAAATATCTAAACAATCATCTTAAATAAGCTAGCCAGGTTCAGCCTTTACCTGAGAACTGTCAGAGGTTGATCTATAAGACCTCCTTGTAGGAACAATACTAGTGAAATGTAATACATAACTAACACAAATTAAACATCTTGGATACAGATGGAAACTGTGAAATCTTTAAATCTCAAAGAAGTCCTTCAACTTGAATTTTTTTTCTAATCGATTATATGATTATTGGATAAATAAACTATGTGATTGTTCAGCACATAAACACCCTTTGTTAAATGTGTCCGTCGATAGACAATTCATATAAATGATACTAACTATCATCAAAGGAGTAATAACGCCTTTATTGATGAATAAATCTCTAAAAGACAGATCAAATGGAGGTTAACTAGCCATGCATGACATTAGCAGGAATTAGTCTAAGAAGAGCCTTGCAGGCATGCTAGCTACTGTATGTGGGGTGCGAAATTATGTGGGCCACACTCATGGAAGGACCTGCAAGGTCAAAAGCCCTGCAAAGGCCATGCTGGTTACTTTACAGTACATAATATGTCTACATTACTGCTATTTTGTATTTCTCTGTGGTTTTCTGTGGATGTTCAAAGAGGTTGTTGACATGGAGCTTCTTTTAGCATTTCTGAAGAGCAGCAAGATGTGGATGCTGAGCCACAAAGGCTGCACACACACATATGTGGACTGACCTCTCCACCCAACAAGCATCCCTGTGAAGGTTGTCTGGTCTCACCCAACCTAGCAGAGCATGGGATAGTGGATGGAGGTAACCTGCTCACAGTCACACGTTCAGTCTTTGAATGTGGCTGAAAAGTTGACAGAACCCTCAATCCTAACTTTTTTCCACCCTTGCCAAGATTCAGTGAGCTCCTAAAGTCCACATAAGGTGTTAAATAAGAATATGAAATACCCATTTAAAAACATGGTCTGTTTATACATGAATAAGCTCCACAGAGAAGGGCTTAGAAATGATTTCTCAACAGCAACAGCTGATACAAAGTAAATAAAAAAATTTTTCACAAGAAAGCCAATGGGGACTGTAGCTGTGTGGAAAGGAAACATTCAGGAGCAACAAAGTGGTGTTCTTCTGTTTTCTTTGCATACATGACTCTCTTGATCTGTATCCCAGAGGTGTTTTCCAGCTGCACAATGATTTTTTTCACCAGCCATGGCAAAGTAATGGGACAGTTTCTGCCGCTGATGACACCCCAATACCCACACCCATGACTGGACAGTGGAAAAGAAAAAGTATTGACAGGAGGTGAAGGGAGGTGATCCTTCCCCTTTTCATTTGCATGAGGCCAGCGGAAAGCTTTTACCTTTTCTATGGAGATATATTACAACCAATAATAAGCAATGAACCCTTTTTTCCCACAGAAGATGCAATCAATGCACATTAGAATAGTTAGGCTGGAATTACAGAGCATATTAATGACCCACTCGGTAACTGGTGGTGATGAAAACTGGCAGGGCAAACTTTTTCTCTGTGCACAGAGAGTTCCAAAATAGGTCACCGGGGTGCTTTCGGAAGGGAATCAGCTACTCTACCCGAGGTGCTTGTTGCTGGGGTTCTGTAGCCTAGCTGATTCTCCAGGATACTCCAGGGTTGCCAGGTCTTTGGTCAATGGAGAGGAAAGTCCATCTTAGGCTGTGCAAGTGTCAGCTGTCATTGTATCTCTTTCTCCACTGACTACAAACGGAGTATAAAGTGACTAATTGAGATCCAGCTATCCAAACCATAAATTAACATCTCACCCCAGGTGCAAAGGAAGATTTGTCTGGTTTTGCTTTGATTTAGATGCCTTCCAGTACCTTTCATAGACTTTTTGGTTAGATGTCTGCTGCCAGGAATTTGCATTCATCGCTTTTTACTTACTCATGGCACCAGATAGATATTAAATGGATAATCATAGAAATGATGACACAGGTGCATAACATTGAAGACAGGCAAGGCAGAGCAAGCCATAATGGGAAGAAATGTAAGTAAATGACTGACTCAGGGGAAAAATAAGAAAGGTCAGCTCTTCCCCTTCTGACAGTGATAACATAAGTAAAAAAAGGAAAAAGCTAATTTGGAAGAATTTCACTAGAGAATTACTATCTGCTTCAGTGGTCTTTGAGCATGTAACACCAGAGAGTGTTACACACTGGCTTTGCTTGCTCTGTCCCAGAATATGCAAAGTGACCCACAGGTGGCCAGTTGTCTACAGTACCAAAGTACAGAATGAAAAGCTTGTACATTGGCTTTTCCCTGCAGTTTTAGTGTGAATAAAGGCAGGCAGCTTCAAAGGAGTATCACAACGTGACATTCACAAATCTCAGCGAAATTCAAGTAATCGGATCCTTTATTAAACCTTCCCTGATGGACAGAGAGGCAGCAGTTAAATAGACCTGGAGACTCATATCCTGAAATTATGTACAAACTAAGCATAGCAGGCAATATTATCCATATCTTTCTTTAGCCTTTTCATCCTAGGAGCAGGATCATGCAGTTGCACGTGTAGGTCCCATGGGTAGAGATCACAGGTTTTAGGCAACAACACTCCACTGTTCTGCAGTAGGATCAAACTACAATAGTCTCTGTTGATCATCTCTGCAGCCACCCCAAAGAACATTTCTGGGGGTTCTTTGCAGAATTTTGCAGCTGTGTTGTGTCTGTGCAACACGTCCTCGTCACAGAGCTGTAACATTGGTCAGGCAATTATCACTGGTGTCGCAGAATTTCTTGATTGTCAGTGCCTCCATTGTTTTCCTTGCCTATAATGATGTCATACACGAAAAAAAGCCTTCCGGTGCCCTGACACTGCTTTGCATCTCTCAATGAGAAGGGCCAGCCATGCAAAAAAGGAATATTATGGCCTCTTTCTAAACTAGATAAAACAACCTTTTCCAGAGCCAGCAGTCCTGGAGCAATCATTCCCCCTATGCTTCTACCTTCTGCCTGCTAAAAACAAGCACTGTGCTGGTAGAAGGAATGACCCAGCCTTTTCTCCTATCCAGGTCTTTCCATGTCCGAGTTCGCACAGTTTTACAGTGAAAACTGAAGCACTGAGGGCTGGACTCATGCCACCTGCCTTTAAATAGAAACTACAAGGACATCTGCACCTCAGCTCATTCCAGGCTCCCCTCGCAGTCTGAGAGGCGTCTCTAGAGCACAGCTCATCTGAACTGCTTTAGTATTTGTTCTCATGTTTTCAACAACATGATGTAAGCATTATCAATTGTAATAATCTAATTAATATTACTGCTACTAACACTAGCCGTTGCTGGCATCCAGAGAAGAAGAATAGAATAGAATAGAATAGAATAGAATAGAATAGAATAGAATAGAATAGAATAGAATAGAATAGAATAGAATAGAATAGAAAGTCTCCGAAAAGCAACTATCAATTTAGTACTCACATGAACAACTAAATAAGGGTTTTTCCAGAAAACAGATTGCTCTCACTTCAGGATCTCACCCAGAGTGAAGTCCAGATCTTGATTCTGGGATCCAAACTGTGTTTCTCTAGAAATTCAACAGTAGTTACATATTGGGATTTGGGACTCCGTTCAGATATCAGCTTTTATGATGGTACTTACCCTAAAGCAAGTGATAATGATTTTATGTTAATTACTCTCCTGCCATCTGGTAAACAACACAATACTAAAGCATGTGATACCATGCTTTTGCTGATCCTGGCTGATCCTTGTTTGAGGCACTGTTAACATAGACAACATTTTGTTTTCCCATAGGAGCTGCTTGGAGGACAATTAGTTAAATCCACTACTCTAATCATGTGGATTTGTTTTGGAGCAAGACAATCTCATAATACAAAATGCCTATTTCAGTTTGAACAAGCAGATTTATGAAAGCTTTTACGTGCACACTGTGTAGCTACCATACACAAAATTAAAATCCATCTGGAGTCAAAAGAATATACAAGCAAACTAAATACTACAAGAGCAATAATATTACTAGCTCTCACATCAGGCTTGCAGTCAGTGTAATATTTTATTGTTATTCATAAGAAAATAAAATATTAGTAATACTTTCTGCTCATGGACAGGTTCTGATACACTTACACAGCAAAGGCCATCTTTTCTTTTAACAGCTTCTGTGCCTGCTTTGCTTTCTGTGCTGAGAAGTGCTAAGGCTGTGTTAGCTCCCATCATAGCACTCTGAGGCACAGGCTGGGATTGCCTGAGCTATGGTTGACATCGGAGCTACAAGGCCTAAGTCCCTGCTGGGCTGGGACCCTCAGCATCTCCAGCAGTGGCCAAGGCCATTTCCTGACTTACTGGAACCACGGCACCATTTTGCCCTTCATCACGAGTACTGTTACCCTGAGCCAGTAGAAGAATAAAATGGTTCATGTAGTTATACTCCAGGACGATTTAATTCAGTCTGATTAATTATAAGGTATAGAAACTAATCCCTAAATTTAGAATGGTGGTTCTGTTCTAATTCTATCCTTTAATAGCTTAACTCTCTCTTTTTAGCCCTGCTAAAAATAGTTCACACACATTTCTGCATTACCCTCAGACCAAAAGGGAAATCCAGCACTCATCACTAAATCCCATAGAGAATCGGAATTTATTCGACCTTAAAGCTCCTGGGACATGCTGGGGAATCTGTTCCCCCAAGCAAGACCCTCAGACAGTGCCAGGGCAGATATGTCCAGTCCTGTTACTGCACACAGGAAAGCTAGTGCTGGGGAGAGGTCTGGACATCCACAAAGACTGGACACATTGGATGTTGCAAGTTCCCTTATGGAGCTGATGAAATGATGTGGTCAGTCTAAGCAGCTTGTTCAAAACTGCAGAAAGAATCGATGTTGAGATTATACATGAAAACCTTCTTCTGCCTGGTTATTATCTTTACCCCCTAAATGAGAAAACTGAGGCAGGGCTGGGATGAAGTCACCAGTAGCCATATTTTCTGTCCAACTCTTCATTACTGTTTTTCAACATAGGGTTCATCCCTACATAAAAGTGCTCCTCCAAGTACACCAGTGTAACAGAATAGTATATGTAGGGCTAGACTTAGCTACAACCACACGACAGCCCTCGGTATACCTCTGGACAAAGACGTGCTAGATAACCCCATGGGGATATAGCCACAGCTGTGTGAAAGGGTTGTACTGGTTGAATGTTGGGGTGGAAGAGCCGTGCCCGGAGGGGTTCAGCTGCTGTCAGGACGGCGACCAGCCAAAGCCACACTGAACGGCTTTGGTGGGAGGTTAGATCTGAGAGCAAAGCCAGAGCGTTTGCAAACAGCAAACACCATTTACTGAGGTTGTGTTTGAGCTGTACAGCCATTATATTAACACAGTCCAGCAAGAAAGAAGTCAGTTCAGCCAGGCACATCTTTGAACTGCAGAATCATCAGACCTGGGCTGTGCTGAGTTGCTCTGCCGAAAAAGCCCTGCCACCCTGGGCTTTGCTTGGTGCGCTGCTTGCCCTTCCCATGTCACACTTGTTTTCACCTACTTTCCCTTAGGACATGGGTGAAATATTCTCTGAGATAGCTATGAAAAGGTGAGTGCTAGCTGCTGGAAAGAACTGAAAACGTAACTCAGTGCTTCTGAAGTTAATAGCAAGATTTACATTGTGACATTGTGGAGATTTTTGGGGGACTGTGATTGCCCTACCACAGCCGTGGATTTTTTGGTCATTTTGAGCCCTGGTAAATTTTCTTTGCAGCATATTCAGTAACAGTGCAGCTCTGATCTACTGTGTATCCACCCTGCTAAGTATCTTCTAGAAGCTAGGTATGAAATCTGGTTGGAGACCTGTCCCTGAAGTCTGCTAAGGACCAAGATACATTTAATTGAGAATATATTCATTTGAGTTCCTTACTATTATTTTAATACTGCTTTGAGGAAAGGATATGTGGAGAAGGAAAAGAAGCAATAGAAAGTCAGTTCAGTGTCTTCATTTGCCTAATAATGTGTCATGTACTTCTCCACATGTTGCCATTTTACTTAAATATATAATCACCATAGTGTCATTAGGGACTAATTATTTTATTTTGGTTCCTTTCTGTCTCATTAGGCCAATTTTCTGTTCCCATCCTTTTTCTAATAATAAAAGGAATTGTAATAAAAACAACATTAGAATCATCCCTATTTCTGCCTGTCAGATGCTTTTCACAGTAAAGCTGCTGCATCTGCATTTCATTTTACATCTCACATTTATTTCCCCCTGCGTTATACACAGGGTCAATGTCTGTGTGATTTAGAAAGAGCAGAATTAGAAAACAAATTAAAACTGAAACAAATTCAAGCTAAAGTCAAATAGCTGGCTGGAGAAAAAAAAAAAACAACCAACAAACCAACAACCAAAACCAGAGTGTTTGGATTAAAATATTTTGGAGTAAGAATTTTACAGGATCTCCAGAAATATTTTGGATCCTCAGAATGCACCCACATGACAACCCAACACAGGTAGTAGAAGGTTTGGATTGTGTTTTACACAGGTAAAATATCATGAATTTACCAAATCTTCCTGTATTTCCTTAGCACTGAGCTGAAAGACAATGTTAAGTTTTAAGTTCAAAATTTAGGAATCTGATATAAGAACCCGATTTAATTTCAAGCTCTAGACTGTTCCCACACCAAATTACTTAATCTTTGCTTATGCAATTGACAAAATATATTTTAAAATACCTTGGACATTTTTTTCTTCCAAAATTTTGCTGATATTTAATTATGCATATAGGTATAAACATAGACATAGGTATAGAAAGTATCTTCATTTAAAGTATTTATTTTCAAAATAGACAATAAAAATATGTGTTTAATATTTTATTCATCCCAAAGACATTACATCAGTTTCACAAAACATCAGATCCTTTGCCTTTCATATTATTAAGAAAATTCTTATAAATGTTTCTAGGCATTAAATGTTTTCTTAACGCACAATTTTACTTGTGAGGAGCCCCGCTGAAGATGCAGGCTGAAATTCTCACTCCCCTAAATCAATAAGAATCCTCCACTGACCTCCAGAGACTCAGCCTTTTAGGTACAACTGACAAACACATTCTGAGGCAGAAATTACAAGCTGTGAGGATAAAAAACAGTCCATGAATTAAAGGATTCCTGCATGTGGCTGTATAGTGAGGGTCGAATCCTCAGCTGGTGCACACGGACTCACTTCCACCTCTCCTACAGATTTCCTTCCTGAGGCTGGTATTATACCATTATGTTCACCAACCCCATCCCAAACCCAGTGAACCACGATTCAAAGTGTTCAAATTACAACATCCTAATATTTTTCCCCATCTTTTCAAGCTCAAAATTTTACACACAGCGTCAGCTGACGCAGGAAACGTGGTCTTATTTGGGCAACCTTGTTCTCCGAGCCTGCCAACTGCTCTGAGCTAAACAATCAATGCTGTCCTTCTCAACTTTTTCCTTTCCAATTAATTAATTTAAATTGACCATTAAGTCAGCAGAGTTTTTGATTGATATTTTCATTAACAACCCTCTCATGCAGACCTGTCCAACACCTAAGAAATGTATGATAATGTCCAATCTGCATGAAGGGGTCTGAACATCTCCCTTCACCTCTCAGTGCTAGTGAGTTATTACTCGAATTGTGCTTGCTGTTTCATTGAGTGTAATTTGAATACAGATTAGCTGCCCCAGTGTTCCAGAGCTTTGGCATTATCATTACTGGGGACAGTAATTTGACTGATGAACACACGGGTTATCACAAGGTCATCACCTTCACAGTATTGGAATGGTCCATCGTCCCAATTTTGGAGGGAAGGAGGCTAAACCTTTCAATAGCAAAATTAAGTCCTGTAAATTAACTTGTCCGATAACTTATTGAATAAATCCTTTACTAATTAAAGAACCAATAGGATCCTTTGTTCTCGGATCTTCAAAGGCTTTATTAAAATCAATGAAGTAATATCAATTTAACAGTATTTTTTTTTTGTAATAGGAATTAAGATCCTTCATCCAATTAGACTCAAATGTTCTGTATATGTAAAATGATTTTAAATGTTAGATGGCAAAAAGAAAAGGATATTGGGTTTATTCTGTGAAAGCAATTATCTCTCAGCCACGCCTCTCAAAAGACCTGTTCTTGCTTTATTAGCACTCAGAAAGTGAATATATAACCGGAAATTTTCTTCATACTTACAAACTTGTGTTTTATGTGGCAGGGGACAGCGCCACACTGAAGACACTGTTACACTTACCCTGCATTTTGTCCACCATAAAAGAGCCCTGAAAAATGCAAGCAAAAAAGAAAATGCATAATCTGAACTAAAAAACACAAGCTGAAGTATAAGCAGCCATTTACAGACATCGGTGGGACAGGCATCTTGATTTGCTCAGCTTTCTCCAAAGAAAACCCCACCTGAAGAAGCTCTTTGGTTACATATGAAATGAGTGTGGTGGCCTCAAGCCAACCTCAGCTGATCTCCTTCCAAACCATCTGCTTGTGCACTGGGTATTGTTTGTTGACCAAGACATTAGGTACACAGTAAGTTACAGTTTAGGGGAAAAGGTATAGCAGCATAAATTAGACATTGTAATGTCCAATTATATCAAGTTTGGCTCCCAGTAACGGCATAATTTTTATTTTTCCTAACATAACAATTCTCATGAGAATGTTTTTTAAAGTGTGCAGTTGTATTTATTGTTTTTTGACAAATTCAAGGAAAAAACGTTTAATACATTTTTAATAAAAATTTGAAAATGTTTGTTTCATTATTTAGAAGAAATGTGTTCTTTTGAAGATAAATATAGCCCTATGAAATTAAATATTTTGTGCATGTTAATAAAAAACTAAGAGACAGAATTGCTATAGATCTGGTATCAATAGATGAAATTATATTTACAAACTTGTGAAAGAGTGCAGAGGTTTTAATTAATTCCTCTACAGTGATGAAAATAGAAATATTCTTTTGACAGAGGTGATACCCAGACATGACAATATTTTAGCAAGAACAAGACATTGAAGACAAAAATTAAAATATGCAAAACTAAACCACACGGATTCTGCCTGCTAAAGCACATACACGAAAACTTAATTTCCTGCCTGGCCATTAATATGGCCCCAACACATGCAGTGAAAAATAAATCAACATTTTAAAATTACTTTTTCACTCTACAGTGTGAAATGTCATTAGTACCATAATTATAGAATTTATTTAATTCTAGAGAATGTTTCTCAGTTTCAGTTTCTCTGTTTCAGTCATCCCAGAGAAACATTTCAGGTACCAGGTTTAGAGAGGGTCCCTCCAAATCCTTCACTCTGAGCCTATGTTGAAGAAAGAAACAAGAAGAAATCAGGTTGCACTGATCAACCTGACTGAACCTGCGTTCTAGCAGACTGGGAACTCTCTTGGGAGGTGGGAGATGAGCTGGGCACCAGATCCAAATTTACCCCTGGTAGTTCCAGTGATGCTGTCAGCCACAAATCCTTCTGGAAAAACGTTATCAATCAGTCCTCAGGAATTAAAAGATAAGGAGGAGAGAAATGGAGAGAGAAGAAATGCCTCTGCCTCTTTCCAGGCCTTTGGAAAGTGGCCCTGTGTTACAAGCAGAGGGATTTGAAAGTGAATTCCTGTTAAAAAGACTTTGCTGAAAATGTTTTGGAAATGCTGTCACTAAGAGCAAAACAACTTTTTAAGGTAGGTGCCAAAAAGCTTCACTGCAGCAGGATTCACTGATGTTTTTGTCACACATCACTTTTAAACTTATTCTAAATGCATTCCAATTAATCTTCCATACCACTTTATCCTGCATTCTCACTACATACTATTTTTGACCTTCACAGCACTTTGCCAGCACTAACTAATTAATTCTCACAATATCCCTCTGAGGACAGCAAGTAAGCACCATGATGCCTCTTTTAAACTGAGCCAGAGATCCTGTGCAACAGCTTTTTCAGAGGCCATCACGTTTTCCTTCTTCTCTTGGTCTCTCAGCTCCAAGGCAAAGCAAATAGATCCTGCCCTTTTCTATCTCCTAGTTTTGGGTTTGGATTCCTGAATCACACTGTTACTGACATTAGCAACCTACTGCATCTATGTCTNAAGGCAAAGCAAATAGATCCTGCCCTTTTCTGTCTCCTAGTTTTGGGTTTGGATCCCTGAATCACACTGTTACTGACATCAGCAACCTACTGCATCTATGTCTAGAAGATAAAAGAGCTAAAACTCAGCAACATCTTCCATGCCAATCCTGGTCTCTTCTATTTTTAAGAAAATGAACAGTAATTCCTACATGCTGCCACAGAAGAAGACTGGGACCAAGATCTAAAGAATACTTACTCTGTGAATGAACTCAGTCTATGTAAATCAATTAGTCATCAAAACAATTTGACACTTGGAAAATTGAATCTTCAATTAGATGTTATCTTCCCAATATCCTTTATATCCTCCCTGGATAGAGATAACACCTTTGTTATCTTGCTGAGAATCCACCTCCCCTACTTTAGCAGAAATGATCAACTGATAGTTATAAAACCCTTGATGCTTGTCCTTGGATGAGAGAGTCCCACAGAGCCATGAAAACATTAGAAGCCATGGGATGAAGCAGGTACTACAGTCTTAATAGTGAGATTTTACAACCTGGTTAAAGTGAGCGATTCCAGCCCTTCTGCAACACCTGTGATTTAAAGATCTCTTTACTTCGGGAGCTGTTTCTGAACCCTGTTACTGGCAAGAATAGGACAAAAAAAAAGGAAAGTTTTCTTTTTCAAAGGACAGTCACACTACCTTGTACTGTACCCTTCATGCTTGGCTGAGGAATGGCCTTTCTGGTAGGGAGAATCAAATCCAAACTGTGGAGAAGTGGCTGCAGTATACCTTAAAGTTTGACTTTGGCTTGTAATGAGGGACACTGTGTCTGGGTGAGCCCATGGGGCAAATCCAGTGTGTGCTCAGCTGTGGGCAGAGGATGATGAGGATGAACACTGGAGGATGGTTGATGGTGACCCCATGTCTGCCTGTGCATCAGAGCTCTGAACTGCCTTGTAGGGTGTGTTTGAGGCAACACCAGTGAAGAAATAGATGGTGAAAACATACATTTCTCATTTGACTTCCTCATGGAGCTTGAGAAGAAACAACCATCTCTCATGCTGAACATGATCTACGTAAAAAGCTGTTATTTGTGGGAAAAGTGAAGAACTACCTCTCTGACACCAGTTGCTCCAGCAAACTGTCAGTGAAAGTTCTGTATCGGGGTTAACTCCAAAACTGCGACAGTGCATGAACTAATTTTGTTAGCAGCTTGAGTCATTTACCTGAGCTAGTAAACAGAGGTCACCCAAGGTGCAGAGAGTCTGAGTGGAAGGGAAAGAAATTCAACTATTCACTGCAATATTAAAAACTAGATAGCAGCAAAAATGTTCCTCTATGTCACACTAAAAGTCAAATTTTCCCTAATCATAATCTTACCCAAGATGGTTTGCTTTTTTATAGTGCAAGGGACAATTATTTATTTTAGATTAAATTTAGATCTCAGCTGTGAGCAGTGATGTAGAGTATAACCCTTGGAAACTCAGTTGCATTTAAGAACAAAGATTATGGCTTCTTTAACCTTCAGAAACTATATTCTATTATAAACCCATGTTAGTTACCTGGTGTAAATATACTAATATCAACATCAGATAAATACAAGATGCATCAAAAGATTTAAGGTACCTGTTGTGTATTTAAAAGAATTATATCTTGTTTATGGTACAGTATAAAATGCACAGCTGATTTATATAACAGCTAGTCTATTGCAGGGGAAATCTCATTTCAATCATAAATGGCAGAAGTTGATTTAAGAATTCATTCTTTAATGGGTCTGCAATGTTCAAATTTAAACTCATTCAATTCATCAGCAAAATATTCAATATGGGGCACAGGGAACTCATTTAGGCAAACAGCGACTTTTAATATAAATTTTCCAGGAGATTTCTTCATCGATTCAGCAGTTTAGTGCAAAATGATTTGTGCGATACATTCTCAAGGATCAATGCAGGCCAAGTCAATGGCTAATATAAAACAATCATCCCACCAACTACAGAGAACGTGTCAATGAACTTTGACTTCACATTGAACTGCTCTGTGGAAAGGAGAAGGAAGTCTGAAAAAAATTAATCATAACTTCTCCTTCCTTCCCTTGCCCTTACCCATTTTCTATTATTATTGTTTGTTTGTATTACAACATAACTTGGAAATCTCATCCACTACCAGAGCCCTGAAGTGCTCAATTCTGCATAAACACATACAGAGATACCACCTTTGCCCTTAAAAATTAATAACCTCCGTCCTCTCACTGCTCTTAGTGTGAGCCATCATCTCCCACAGGCGTGGGGATTACAATGGGGAGCTGTCTGAGCTGCTGTGGCTTGACCCAGAGAAGGTCTAAGAGTTGTGAGCCTCAAATCTCCCCCAGACAAGGCAAAAAATAGTAGCCTAACAGAGCAGTGAACTTAGCAAGGCTGATCTTTCTGCAGTTACCCTCTTGGAGGGTCTTGAAGGTCATTTTGCAGGATCAGAGCCTGAGAAACAGAAAGAAGTGCCACATATACACTTTAATTTGTTATTCTCTCTAAATTTTAAGGCCATACCTAGAACTCTTGGGTGGGCTTTTGGAGAAGTCCACTTGAGGTTGGGAGTAACTAAAGTCACTTACCCATCAACATGCACTTGACTGAGTGACTTACCTACACGGCCAGAGATTCCAAGAGTGCAACCGATTCCTGGAAAGATGAGTAAAGGACAGTGTGGAGACAGCCCTGCAGCTTTTAAGGTAGGTAGTGTCAGGTAGGTGAGACTGGTGTCACTGGCGCAGCAAAAGAGGCAATGGCATAGAAAAAAACCCAACAGCTAACAATGGATGGGCAACTTGGCCAAGACAGAGATAACTGAACATAGGGAGATATTTGGGACGGATTTCAGGGACCTAATGGAATATTCTGGAAAAAAAGTTACTAAACAAGATCTTGCCTAAGCTACATCTCAGTGTATTAAGATGAAGCAACACCTGAAATGCTGCTCATTCTGTACATAGCTCTGGCCACTGAAATGTCTGGAGATAGGTGAGTATCCATGTTAGCAGGTTTTGATTTCACAAAAGCAAGTGCAACTGTTCCTCTTCTACTGCTGAATTACCTCAGTCCAAGCCTGATAAACTTAGTTTAAATTCTGTCTCATATAAGACTTTGTCAGTTGACTGAGTGATGCTGATCTGCATGATGATGATGTTGTTCATGGCTGGGTTCAGAGGCACTCTGGAGATGGATTTTATTGATTCCTTTGGACTCTCTCAGTTTTTTAAAGCATCATCTGAGCTACAGGGACAATGTACACACTTTTACATGAAATTATATATGTTACATAAACAATAGATACAGAGACCTAATCTTCCAAATCAACGTCTTCTGGAGGGAGTATAGCATGGCCTCAATTAATCCCCCAGATTTAGTTTCAACATGTAGCTGGAGTACAGCTGGAACACGTTCTTAGGCCTAAAACTTTTAAATCCAATGTTTAAAGGCAGTTTTGCAGAAGTGGATGAGAGGAGGAAGGGCACAGCACCACTATGTAGAGGCAGCTCTAGTTTTTTCTCTCGAAGTTGACCTCCATTAGTTAAGCTGAAGGTTTCATTCCTGAACTTCATGACCTGCTTCAGGAAGCTGATGAGTGAGAAAGTAGGTCATTTGTTTGGCTTCAAACTTAAAAATTAAGAGACTGGCTACTGTTTTTAATCGATTTCTGGTATTCTGATACATTTGAAGCCTGAATATAGCCTCAAATTACACTGAGCGCCATACGAACAGAAGTCAAATAAGATCAGAGTTGGATGTAAGTATTGTCAATCACATCAGGGACTAACTGTACATCCTGCATCCTAATCATGTCTCGTTGAGGGATTGAGAGGTTTAATGGCTGCAGTAAACTCTCTTTGTCTACTACATAAAGTACATTGCAAGGCGTGTCTAATGTTTATTGTGATGTACCCAGAAACAGCACATTTTCTGAAAACACAAAACACCAATGGAAACAAAAATCCAATGTTTGCAGCAGCAGAAATTTTCAGTTTTGGCTGTCCCAGCTTTGGCTAGTGTTGGAGAACTATTGTCAGATTCAAAGTCAGAGGGACTTTTCCATCAGAGTAAGTTTACTGTGTAAATTACACCAGCAAAAACTTCAAGGCAAAGCTTTTGATCATGTTTAACTAGAATTAAGTACATAGGACTTTACTACAAGTCTCTTGAAATTTTCAGTCTTCCCACTGACTTCAATGAAGTTTGATTCTGACTTGCTAAAACATTTTCTTCCCGAGGTAAAGTTACATGGGGTTTTTTTTCAGTGTTGCCAAACAAATAGAGCACTCAGTTACTCTGAAAATTAGCCTTCATTATCCATCGAAAGAGACAGAATTTTGGAGCTTTATTTTTCGTGTGACTATCTAAAGGATCTAGGCTGTCTGATAAAAAGGGGGGCAGCAATTTTGTGGTATAAACCTTCTCTGCATGGACAATGAAGAATTGTCAAGGAAGTTAAACAGCAAAAATTATCATCCATCTTCTAATCCTTGTAGTTTAATTTCATTTTTGCAATGTGATGGGGAAGACAACACCAAATCTGTTACATCAGTTTTACCATGTCTCCTTACCCAGGCTGGGAATGCCAGTACAAAAGGTTTATATGCAAACCTCACTGTAATGAAAATCAAAGAAAATATTGATTTAATTTCCAAATTATTAATCAACTTCACAGCTGAACAAAAATATTGTATTGCTCAGCTCAAGCAAATCCTGACATCTTCGCCTCTGGCTATGAGTCCAAGAACTGATGAAGGACGAAATGGTAATGTATGTACTGTACATGTCTGGGGAAGGTCAGCATTCTTGAAGAATAAATATACTAGTTGTACAGCAAAAGCAGTCTGCAATATTCAAGCAAATGAAAAATCATAGAGGAAAAAAGTATGTAAAGAATGATCTGGTTTCAAGACAATAATTTCCCATGCAAACTCACTCTTCTAAGAGAGTGAAACGGAGTGAAGGGTACATCAGTGCAACAAATAATGCTCCATTTGCCATAGTGCCTCCGTAAATTTGACTTTTTAAAGTATTTTTCCAGTGTATCTGTTTCTCGAAGAAGCAGGCGTTGATAACCAAGAGGAATGGATGGGCAGAGTCCAGAGAAGATCAGTCAGGAAACTATGCAAACAATACAGAGGGCTGGGTCATATACTATAATTGGAAATGTGAGATAGTGAGCAGGCTGCCAGATTAGCTCACTTGTTTTTGCAATACTCAGAAATTCTGAGCTAGTACAAACTACAGTGTGCACAACTCAAGGGAGCACATATCAGCTGCAACTGCCCAGATCCTACAGAATCCCTAAGAATTTCCTGATACTCAGGGAATGAGAAAAATCTAGGTAAAGTGAAAAAATAACTGAAATGAAAGAAAAATATACACATGAATGACACAAACCCTGTCTAATCACATCTCATCCTTCTTAGTTTAGTTTTTATTCCAAGGTTGACTGAAAAAGCCCCACAAACTTATTCCACAGTTAGAAATTTTGGCTTCTACCAGATGAAGCCTGCCTTTTATTCTGAATTTTTTTTCAGCCTGAGGATTAGATACAAGCATTGGTTCCAGGTCTTGATAGGAGAGATGGGAAGAGTGACAAACAGAATTTGGTCATTATGATAATTATTAGCCAGAACAATAAAGACATCAAACTTCAACCTGAAATTGAGTAAATTTCAACGTTTCAATAAGGTGCAAACAGATGTTTAAGAGTATTTGCTACAAGCTATAGTTAATGAGGTGCTACCATGCACACCTTGAGACAGATATCACACTGGCATCAAGTTTTTTGCAATGTCACATTCCTCATTTGTTTGGATTTACCCCCATTGGGCAGCTCTTTCTGTTCATCATGACTTGTTACTTTGCCCTGCCTGGGGAACTTAATGCCTTTTATTTCCCCAGGTGAAGATGATAATTTCTGTGGTCCCCTCAGGCTTAGGAACAACTCAGGCCTCTACCACCATTGTAATATATTGATGTAATTTCTATCTAAAAAGACACTGTTTTTATTGTCTAAACAGTTAAAAAATAAGCAGAGTAATAGCTTTTGAAATCCACACAGTAAGAAAAATGTCCTGGTAAGTGGTTTGATTTGCACCCATGTGGTTCAACAGAGAGAAATTAAAAATATAACTAAACTAGTTGGTGGAGTATGCAGACTCTGAAAGAGCATCTCAGATCTATTTTAATTTCTGCCCCTTGAAAACTTATCCCCAAACTGTATCTCACCCATCTTATGCACAGAGCTCATTGTCAAAAATAAACAGTGCAGCAATTTGTAGCATTGATCTAAATTTACATTATTTTCAGTGAGCGTGTGATGGTATGACAGTCTTAACAGGGGGAACAGGGTGTTGTACCTCCCAAGATGAAGGGATAAAAATTAGCATTTTCCCCCCTGCATTTCTAATGCAAGCAAACTTAAATTCCTAAGTTTCTTCCACAGTTCTACTTCTTTTTTTGTCTCATTCTATCATTTTGGGGAAAAGCGTGTCAACAGCTTTTTTCTTTTCAGGTTCATTATCAAGTAAGTATTTTAACAAACTGATTTTTTGGCCAGAAAATACCAATTCATAGAAAATTTTCATAGGAAATGAATACTCATCTTCAGCTTAGTCAATTTTTTTTGCCTGAATAAGAGAGCTGTGGCAACTTCCAGGACAAGCAGCTTCGGACTGAAGCATCCCAACCAGTTTGATGTTATTGCAGACACAAACAGAGGCCAAAGCCAAATTTTGATGCCAGTTACAGATTTCCAGTCCCCCTGATTACCATATTCCTTTCATCTAACTTCAAGAGGATGGAAAAAGATCTAAGCTTTGAAAACTGTTCTTTTGTATCTATTGCAAAAAATTCTTGATTTAAAATGCAGTCACCTTTGGGGGGGAAAAAAAAAAGCAGTAACGATTCAACAGCAGAAAAGGCATGCACAGCAATTCCTGACAAAAATTGACTATTCCCAGACTCTGCAAACTGGTTTACTCCCACGGTTGTGTGGAAATGAAGAGCTGGTGAAACCTTGCTTTAGCTAGCTAATTGTACTAGTTCTCTTTAAACTAGTTTTGCTGAGTTGCCCACCCTGTAGTTACAAACTTTTAATAAAAAGGAGAGGGAACTTGGGGTGAGGGCAGGGGAATTGAAAGGTGGAACAATAATTAACTGTGTTTTTACATGACATTTCCTTGATTAGCAAAGGGGGGACCATAAAATCATGGCGGGGAGATAAAGAGGATGGAGGTGTGAGAGGGAATAGACCACACTGAATTGTGAATCTCTACTTTTCCTCTCTAAATGAATGAAAGCAATAAACTTTAATAGTGCTGGTGAATGTGCCTTATCATTGACTGAAAATCAGATTTGGTATCGATTTGATTTTCAGAATATTACTCAATCAAGCACACTTAACTGCAGAAATTTAGTATTTTTTATATCATAAAAAAATCAGTGCAAGCAAATCTGCCAAGCCTCCCCTCTGGCTACAAGTCTAACAACTGTTGAAGGACAAAAGATAATATATGTGAATACCATTGCCATGGTTCACTGGGTTAAAACAAACGGCCCCCATTTGACCTTTAAATTGAAGGGTTTCCCTTTATATCACTAGAGGCAAAATGCATGGACATGAGTACAACAACAACAAAAAGGGGACTCGGGCAGCTGAGCTGTATTTGATTTGAGAGATTTTTATTCATTTTTAAGGGGATATTTTTTCTTTTCCTTTGGAGGGAGGTAAACCCAAAAGTCAAATTGATGAAGAGAAATGGAATAGGAATCTGGCCTGGGTTGCATTCACTGCTGGTTGGTTGGTCACCCTGAGGGAAATGATATGTGTGCAGCTGGGATGATGAATTGGGTTTGTTTAAGTCATCATTACAATGTACTTTTTTATGGACCTCAGTATTTATAACACTTAAAGTTGATTGAGTAATGTGAGTTGCCTCGGCGTCCCTGCTGGTCAGCCGGGGTGACGGGCCTTGACAGCAAACATGAAGATATTACTGCTCCAAGACTGGTCCAGGATGTCGGGGTAATCTTAAGCAATCTGCTGCTTGCTCTTGTGTGTAATACACTGTTGAAAACTTTCCCTGTGAGTGCATATGTAGGTGCTTTGGTATGCTTGGTGAAGAGCCCAAGCAACTCAGAACTAAAACAAGAAAGTAGCTGCTTTAATTGAATTAATTTTTCATTTTAAGGTAAATTTTTGCTTCAGAATAGAATCTTCATAAATTGCGAACATAGTGACTTTTACCTATCTTTAATGTCTTCAGCCTTTTGGATTAGTCTCCCCGCTCTGTTTTTGCTGAACTCCAGTCAGTTTTCCTAATCATCAGGAGAAAATATATGACTTGGGAGCAAAACATGTTCAAGCACCTTTTCTTGACAAGAATGACAGCCATGACAGGCTAAAGATAATTAACTTTAAGCCACCAGCCCCAAAATAACAAAGTTTAGGCAAATGGAACTGTGCAGATGTCCAAATGTAACAATGAGATCAAAAGCTTGGATACAGGAGGTGGGCACTGGTCCAACATGAATGTGTGGTCATCGGTACCATATTTGAAAGCACTGAGGTAAACGTCCTGCTGCAATGCACATTTCTGCTTGAGGTTATCAGCAATGTCAGGATTTTACTGTGTATGCTAAGCAATATCTTGTATATTTGAGCAATACATGCAAACCTTGACATTATTTATAGAACTGGCTTTGGCTGGGTAGTGCAGGTAGCATGAACAAAGTCTCATTTTGTCTGTGTGTGTACACTTAGAATTAAGTCTTCAATATGTGGGTTTCTTCAGGTGAACACACGAGTACATACAGTCTGAAAAATTGCACTTGAAGATTGGGAAATGCCACAGCAAACATGTCCTGGACACTAGCACATCATGGCACAGTCTTCAGTAATAATCTAATTTTTCCCCAACAGCCCTGCCTCATTCAGCATAAAGGGAGCAGCTGGTCAATATTTTGTTTTATTGTCCTTGTTCTGTGGGTGACCTTGTGATTAGTTTACTGCATGTTATCCTCATCCCATCCTTAGGAAAGAATTATCCCCCTGCTTGCCCCTATTTAGGGTCGTTTGAACATATATTAGACCTATGATTCTTCAGCTATTGCAGAGGAAGTTAAAGGGGAATTTGACCTGGAACAGAAAGTAAAAGGAAGCGTCCTCCTGCCCTGTTTTCCTTTCTAATTTCCCTTCTCCACTTGCCTAAACCAAGACCAAGTTCAAGGGCTTCTTTTACCCCACCATCTACCTTCCCAATTGTGTATTCCTTATCCCTCTGCTTCCACCTGGTGTCAAAACCTGCTCTCAGCTGCACAATACAGGTCCTGGCATTAGCAAAGGTCCTCCAGGTGCTGTGGAGCAGATGTGGTGGCTGCCATGCTTTGTGCAGGTGTTCTGCTGCCTGGCACAGGTGCTACTGAGCAGCTGACAGTGGTAGATTGATGGAGAATCCTCCAGCTTGGTGCCTCAATATGTTTATCTTCGTGAAGCCCTGACACCACTCAGTGTGTGCCTTCCAGCTTCCATGGGGACAAATCATCAGAATGGTTCCTAGATAAAGGGATTCATCCTGAGTTTGTCTCCTAGGGAAGGATTGAATTGATATTGATATTTTCTTCGTTGGTATTTGACTTTTCAACCTTAACGGATTTTTAATACACAACTTAGGCGTGAAATGTTTTTTCAAATGCTTTTCATTCAAAGCAAGAATTGAGTCACAAGGAATCACAGTGCCATATACGCACCAGAAGTGAGACAAGGATTCCAGGTCTCAAGCACAACCTTGGATGCTTGTATTGTTAATGATGATCGCAGTAAGTTTAGCAGCTGAGTGGGCTGGGAAGTGCTTTTCACACCATAACTTCATCAATACTTACTGAAAGCCTAAGTGCTGGTAGCCACAAGAATGTGGGGTTTAGTTTGGTTTGCTTTTGTACAGGGGAAGGTGAAGGTAACAAGCTGAGACACTTCCAGGAGCAGATTGCAGCACTGGGAGCCGCAGTGTCTAAGAAGAAGGATCTGTGAGACCGTTGCAGAGATCAAGCAGGATCCAGGAGCTTTCCTGTCGTAAGAACCTGGGACACCGTCAGCGATATAATGGTGGACAGCTTCCCTTTTTGAGGCAGTCTCCTTTCCTGGCTGCTGGGGATTTGCTGCTGGCACATTAACTTAGGAAGGAAACATCATGTCCACGGCTATCCGTCACTGTCCTGATTCTAGTCTCCTTGCCTAGATAATTTTTTCCAACCCTCAGCTCCTTACCCATCCCTCATGTCCCTTCTTGCTCTATTCCCATATTTTCCCCCACTCAAATACACTTTCTTTCAGCAGCTTTCAGCTTTTCTTACAGGATATCCTCCTCACTTTGCTCACCATGCTCAAGTCAATTCACTTGAGTCCGTGTCCTGCACTGGAGAGAAAATCCAACAGATCTTGTTCCTGCAGTGCTGGAAGAAATTGCTAGGAAAGTCCTGCTCCTATCCCACAGTTTCAGAAAGGACCTTGCCCTTTACAGATTAGTATACGAGGTACCTTCACCTAGGAAGTTTCTACTCACTCACACAAATTTTACATTGTAACATATTTAAGATTTTTCTGTTGAAAGCAGAGCAAATCTCACTTCATTTTCAGTCCTGTGCTTTAAACCACAGTGAAGGTACACCTCCCCACTAAACCACTAAAAAGGAACATTTTCCAACACACAACAGAGTATATTTCCCATAATTTCACACTCAGAAGCATTTCAACTATTTTAGCTGAAATGTTGCCAAAATGTACGGCAAGAAGAAATATCTAGCATGGAAATTTTCAACCAGCCCAGTTCACATTCAAAAAAATTATGAGCAATATAAAGCAAGGTCTTGTAATAAGAATTTTCAGGGAATATCAGAGCCAAGAAAATTAAAAATAGGTGTTACTCAGTGTTTGTATGTTGCCTGTGGTTACACGCACCATAAATATGTCAGTAGAGGCCCAGAGATCTGTAGTCCATCTAATCTAAAACAAAATGTGACAAGGAATTGAGGTTTCATCCTTATTGATCTGTGCTGACAGGGTACATGTTTGACCCATTATGGGCCAAATTCTGTTCTGCTTTACAACAGTATCAGTCTTCAGGATCTCTGCTAATTATAAGAGTTTGCTTTGTGTGAATATAATTTGGTTTAGCAACGATTTCAAGTTATGTGTGCTGTTACCCAGTCGATGGTTGCCAAAAAGAAAAAAATACGTTCTTGGAGGAATAGCACCACTGAGTAGAGGAAATATTTGCTCATACTTCTTTTACTATTGGGCCCTAAACTGAAAACAAGAGAAAGAAAGCAAAGTTAAGGAAATCTTCCATTAGACCTTTGTTTGCACAGAGCCCTTTCTGTTTTCCCCTACCTCACTTCATGTTGATGGCAAACAAAGATACTCAGGATAGCTTTTTCCTTTGCTTTCAATTGGATCTGAACAGCAAAAGGAAGCCAAGTTGGCAATAAAAACCAAATTAAACTCTATTAGTGGTACACTCCAAATAGCTCCATCAAAAATCAGGAGGAGTTTGTTAACACACATCCTTTTGTGTGTTGTTTGTAGGCTTCATTAATTGTCATCTTCTGTGTGAAACACCAATTGAATTGAATTGAAATTTCTCATTAATCAACTGCATCCTTCATGCATGGTAATGGTACACGACAGTCACATGTCCTGTGCAGTCCTTCTCAGTGCAAAATTCAAGTGAACAGTTGAATTATTTTGAAAGCCTGTTAAACCAGATTTTTAAGTGCAGTATGTGGTCATTTGCATTGTCACTCCATTTGTACACAAACAGAAATACACACACATATTCTGTGTGCAGATGCAAATTCAAAGCTTAACGAACCAGGTCCTGAAAATGATTCTTAACTGACTGGCCAGCACGTGGATCGATAATAAGGCCCAGAAAGCCCTTCAATCCTGTATTGCCATTTCAAATCCAGGCTCTAAGTGCTAATCTACAAGGGCTGTAATTTACTGCTTTATTAAAATTTTGTGGGAGTGATAAATCCACCCTCTGAACACAGAGGTCAGGTGGTGATGCCCTGTTTGACTTTTCTCTTATGTTCATTATCATGTTTTTGCTGGGTTAGGTCGTACCCTCTGTTACTCTGCTGTTGCAGCTGGAAATGAACATATTCCCTGCCTCCACATCCTCCATCCCAATGGATAGTGAGCGCTACTTCCAGAGTGGTATTTTTTTTAGAGAAAGTACTACAAGATCCTTTCCCAAGAGCAAGGTAGTTTCAATTTTTCATCCCAGGCAAGAGCTATAGTTGGCAACAAATGCTCCCCAGATTCCCTGATGATGGTTTAATCTGTAGGCCCTCTGGATTATTGGATAAATAAAAGGAGAGTGAAGGAAGAGATAGGGAGTGCTATGATGTGGCAGCAAATTTAAGGATCCTGCCTACTGGTTTCTATTTAGTTTGGTTTCTGAAGAGAGTTACAAGGAAATAGTTCTAGCAGGCAATATTTTAACTTCACTTAGAGTCTCCTTGTCTTGCTGAGGCAGCAGAACAAAGAGTCCTACTGAGATCACCTAGAATGGTCAAGCTCGGAGAAAAAAATTTTAACAGTTTCAGATGTGTGTTCTGGTTTTTATCACTAATTATAAATGCTAAAAAACAGGTAAATTCATGTTCAAAGGGAACATCTTTATGCTATTGAGAGCACCTCCTTCAGAATATTGCTAAACCAATGTTATGTTCCATTTTCTTTGGATAGGCAGAAATGACTCTGGTGAGGCTCCTTACTTCATCCCCGGAGCAGGTGAATGCCCTTGTCTTTGCTTGTTTGTAGGAATGATCAACACGTGGCATCCCTTTGGACCTGCTCATCATCACTTACTTACAAGTCAGAATAAAGCAAGAGCAGAAAAATTAAATTTCAAGAACATGACTATGATCTCAGAGGGTTTGAAGTAATCCAGTGCCCAGAAAACTTCTTCCTATGTGAAAGTCTCCAACATTATTTTGACCTTTTTGTTTGGTTGGGTGTTTTTGGGTTTTTTTCAATTGTTTCTTTTTCTAGTGAAGGAATGCTGTATTATTTGCTTTCCTCCTGTCAAAATTTTCATGTATTTCCATGCTCCACTAGATAATAACCTCCTTAAGGCAGCCTGTAGTACATCCTTAACACTGCTGTAAAACTGAACAGTGGAAAAATGTCAACAATCAAATTTTGCAAAATTTGTTGTAAATCATTCATGTACATACATCTGTAATCCTGTAGTTAGAAAATTTTACCCACAAAACCTCCTGTGGTGCACTTAGAGATCTTGCAAAGAGCCGCTACAGGTCAAGGAGGAGGTTTTCTAACTCAAGCCACCCAACAAACTATCTTCCTTCACAGGCAATAGGAATGCCAAAGGAAAATTGGCTTTGACTTCCAAAATTAAAAGAGAAGCCTTTTTCCAAAGTATTTTAATTCATTTCACTTTCACAAAGTATAAGTGTTTTGCTGTGTTATGTTTAATCTATCAAATTCATTCTGCTCCTAGTTAGCAAAATCATTTTCACTGTCAAGTCATGAAAAGAAAACAGCTTTCCCTCCCTCTTACTAAAGGGTCAATCCTGCCAACACTTTACAATATCAGTAGAGAAATTCCTTTCCCTATAAATGAAGTTCACACATGGGCTGAGCAACAGGTAATTGCCAAAGTACAAGTAAGCTTTATCTTGAACTTCCCTTGAGTTAAGCAATTTTTGGAGCATATGCAGCATAAATGCTGCCTTCTTTGCAAGGATTACGCTGCACTTGAGTGCTGCGTCATGTGAAAGGATCATCTCCCCACACACAAAAAGAGCACGGGGGTACAATGACAAATTGAGGAACCCAAATAACCAAGAAATGAGCCCCCATCTGGCTTGTCCCAGGGCTGTCGTGGGAGACACATCAGCCCCACTCTCTGGGGATGAAAGGCATCACAATGAGTCGATGGAAAGATCAACCCCCTTTAGATGTTGGCAGCTAGTTAAGATACTTCCAGAGGCAAGACCTAAGTATTAGTTTCTACAACTGTCTTTCCAGGAACACATGCACATGATGGTAAATATCAAAAGATGTCTTAGAAGTGTCTTCCTTCTGAGTAGATTAAAGAACCCAACACTAAAACAGCAACTTCATGGTATTATTCCCTTGCCTATTTTGCTTGAAAAACTGTAATGTGGAGAGTTTCAAGCGATAATCTAGTTCCATAATGTAAACACAGGCAAGAATAAAAATAATAACTCATGGTTTTGCACCACAGGCTGGAATGTTCAGCATGTATCAGTGAGCAGGACTCCTTATTCTCAGTGGAAATCTCTGCTTGCTGAGTAATTTGGAAATTATGACCACTACTACTAACTCATCTTCTATTCTGCACTACCAGTGTGAATTGCACAGGTACAAGGTCTTTGACTGAACACCTCTGCAACTTCCGTTGTTCACCCTTTTGCATTCATGATCAGTTGGTGCAGAACACGCTGCAAACCCCTTCTGCAGCTGGGGGCAGTCTCATCAATAACTTGCAGGCACTAGCAGCCAGATTTGTAAAGACGTTTGACAGCTAATGAGACAGAAGATACCGGATGGAGTTTTCAAAGCTTTCTTGGTTCCTGTCTTGCCTTCAAATGACTGCATTGGTGTGAAGGATCACAGGTGATATTGAGCAAGAAGGAATAGGTGCTGAAAAGTACTTAGACTCCAAGAGATGCGGCAGGTGCCTACCAATACACTGATGGGCAAGAATTAGGCACACAGACTACACTGTAAAGCCCCATTGATGCCAAAGGCCCAGATAAAGCAGATTAATGTCTTGCTTCAATACTGCATCTGGAGATCTTTAATGGTAGCAGGACGACATCAGCAGTCAGCAATGTTTTTTTAAAACTATCTTTATTACTTTTCTTTTTTTAGATCTGCTTTTTCACTCCTGATAAGAAACTTGCTTCTAAAACACCAATTAAAATGGTTTAAGGTGATGGTTGGGCAGGTTCATTTGGATCCAGACTGAGAAGCTGGCATTATTATTTATTTCATGAAGGCTACTCAGTGAATTTACTAGCTTGAAATGCTATACTGAGGACAGCACAGATAGAAAACAGAAAATAGATCACTTACCCTATGAAAACTACATCTTATTTGTTAAAAGTCTTTCAGTTTTAATTAAATCAGGTATTATTGCTTGGATATAAGAACACTGCTTTTTAAATGTGCATTTTCTACTGAAAGTATGGTTTCTAAAGCAATCAACAACAGCAGAAATCTTGATTTAACACTAACAAACAGTTATAAATCAGTTGCCAATGAAGTGTATGTCACTATTGTTTGATTGTAATATTTGTCTCCAAGTGTTCTGACTGAATAAGCCAGGAAGATATAATCAGTTAATAATATTTTGGTTTTTACAAATGATCAGAAAAAAATCAGGGCAAGAAGGAGATCTAAAAAAATCCTTAGAATTGACCCTAAATGAAAACCTGTTTAGGTGCAGATACTTTTACTGGGAGTGAATCCGAGATATATGATTAGGTAATGATAATAATGTCAATTCACTCTTTCTTAGACAGGGAATAAGACTCCATAGACTTTGTTACTACAGGGGCCTATCACCCCCACAATTTCTGCACTGTGAATGAAATGCTGTTTGCCTGTTTATGTGAAGAATGATGAAACTTTAAATGAATCATTGACCTTTCTTGAATGACATGTGACCTGTAAGATATCTGAGCTGTATATCAAGAGCAATTCTTGAAAATTGCTGTCTGCTGACCGAAAATAAACAATAAGATATCAAATATGGTTTGAAAAAATTGACTTGGTTTAACACTGGAGGGGGAGGGTGGAACTGAATTATTTTGACTCACCAGTCAGAACACATCAATTCATTTTAAATCATCCTTCATCTAGAGACTGGAAGGGTTAATTCTTGCCTTTAAAGCTGCTTATGTTTGAGCAATTGCTATTTTCCAGAATGCATGCTTTATTTAAACAATAACCAGTGATAATAAGGAAGCTGTAAATGCAGGGATTGTTGGGATGAAATGGATTCTATGAAAGGAGAGAGAATCTTTGTTCTTAAGATGGGGGTATCTTGTTTGGGTTTAAAGGTCAGCAAAGAAGGGCATATCTCTGAATGGGTCATTTGGGCCTTTTTCCTTCTCAAAATTCAGTCATTGAAGGTAAAATAACACAAACAGAGAGTCTGAAAAGTCCAGTTTTTGTGGCAGTTGGATTTATTAGGGCCATGCGCACTCCCTGCCTGACTGCGGGTTTAACTTCTGTAGAAAGGAAATCCTCTTTCCACCTCGTTCTGCAGGACATCAGGTACTGACCATGGACGGCCAAACCTGAGCTCATACCCAAGTAGACGGGTAACGATTCAGCAAAGATTTATAAAAAATGGTGGTCTTGCAGATTTTTTTCTCAAACCTTGTCCACACAGAGCTCTCAGCTTTCTGAGTTGGTGCATTATTTTGCTTTTACTCTAGACAGTGCAACCGAGGTTATCTGATTTGTGGGTGTGGGCTTGTCAAATCAGGGATAATTCCCCCCGACTTTAGATACTTCACTTACTTAATTAGTTTGGCTTTCTTTTTGGTCAGTGGAGAAAAGCAGACTCCTCTGACAGTGATGCAGAGCAAGAAGCAAATTAAATTGCTTTGATTCAGCATCTGGAGACATCCCAGAAAGGGTTCAGGAATGGCAACTAATTAAGGTAGGTGCCTAAAGCCCCATGTAAGGAACTTCACTTCTCCTCATCCAAAAGGCACAGTTTAATTGACCAATAAACACATTTTGGTTAAACAGATGCCTAGAAATTGGACTCCTCTTAGTTGAAAACACCGCAAATAAAGAAACTCCCTAAAACTGTGTTTTCCCTTAATTAGTATTTTTGACTCCTCCTGAGGTACACCAGCATAAACAAGAAAGTGAGAATGGAGAAGTAAAAGCAAAGAACAAGAAAGGAGAGAAAAAGAGGAAGAAAAGAGGATGGCCCACAAAATGCAGTTTTCCTGAGCTGCATCCTTCTGGGAAGAAAAGAGCAGTAAGGAAAAGGAAGCAAAGAATGGGCTAGGATGACCTAGGCAGATGGTTAGGTCAAAGACCCACAAACCAAATATCGATGTCTTACTAGCTCAGACAATTTGTACTATCCCTTAGGAATGGATTTCCTGACTTTATGTTATTTCATCCTATGTGCTGGAATAAAAACACCCATGGGCCTCCTCTGCTGGGAAGTCAGCAAAGATCTGTCCACTTCCATGTGCATTTTAATACCTGTCAGCTGACTCACAGCACCAAATAAAACACAAGCATTCAGCGATGACAGATGGATTTGTTGCCCTGGAGGATTTGGGATCCATAAACCAACAAATGGATTCACTCATCTGTAGAAGTTGTTTTTTCATCTGTGACAGCTATAATACAGATAACATTATTCATTCAAGGTAAAATCCAAATCAACATAGGAGCCATCCACAAATCCTGTGACACAGTTTACAGGGAAGTCTTAAAAAAGCCCTTAACACAGGGCTTAATTGTCTCTGGAGCAGCGGGTGGAGCGGGAGCTGGACCTCGGACAATCACCGTTGCATAATTTACATTAACACCAGCATAAATTTCAGAAAAGACAGGTTCCCTCCAGAAAGGCCCTGAGAAGATTATCTGCTTAACCAGTTTCATTCAGGGTGTTATAACAGCCTTAGAGAGCTGGAATCCTCTTGTGATGTCAGGTGGTGGACAGCCCAGGAGGAGCAGGATTGCCAGGAGTGAATTTTCTGGGTGCACTGGTAAAGCAGTCCAAATGCTATCGGGAAGAACAAAATTGTTTTCAGCTGAACTTGGCTAAAAATCTGCTTCACTATTGGGCTGAAGCTGAAAAGATATTTGCAGAGGAGTCTTTACTTGTATGCATGCCAAAATAAATGGCAGCGCAAAACCGAGGTGAATTCCTGCTGTTCTTACTCATACACTCTTGGACCTTATCCCTTCAGGGATCACACTGCCTGGCCAAAGCAGGACAGCAGAGTGAATGAGCTATGATATTAAAATGATTTATTCTCTTTAACACATCAAGTTCTTCTGTAACACAGCAGACACAAGGGTTTTATCTCCTGATGAGTAGAAAATACAGTGGTTCCTGCCCAGAAGAACATAAGCACATAGAGCTAAAAGTGATCTCTGGAGTCACCGTAACTGACTCCATGTAGGTACCCACTGTATAATCTGATAAACTTTCTGAACTCACCCTTAAGAGTCTTCAGGTTTTCTTGATGCTTATTTGTCCAAAAAGAAAGTTGCTCCAGATCCTCAACGCTCCAATGATCTGGGGTATCATCTGCCTGAACCAGAAAGCATCTTTTTCCGATGAATTTTTACTGCACCTAGATAGGATGTGATATTTAAACCACTACTGCAATAAAAATAATAAACAGCGGCATTAATCATAATCAAAAAAGCATGTATTCATCTCTCACTAGCCATATAAAATATAGGTAGGGTCTGTCTGGTTTTATTTATGTACTCAGAGGTTCTGGTATTAAACTGGGCTATTAACATCAAGCTCCATGCTGGAGGGGACGGCAGGAGGGTGTTTTTGCCAGTCGAGGGGGGGTCAGCGGGATAGAAACAATGACCAGTAATAACCACTAATGGCTGGGCCATTAGTACTGATGAGGCACGAATGTCAGAGACCCGGTGCGAGTGACACGGGGAAAGGAGTGTGCACTAATTGCCCTATTCAGAAAATGTGAATGTGCTCCCTGGCTCCTTGACAGCAGAAAGGTAGGCCAGTAGCTTCAAAGCTCGAAGGCGGCATGGAAGAGAGCTGGAAGAAGCTCCCTAGGTCTTCTCCAGCCTAGCTCTCAGTGGGGCATCTGCTGCCAAAGCATCAGGAGATGGAAGCATGGCCTTTCCCCAGGGGCCCAAGAGTATATCTGTGTCAAGCCATGTCAGGTCATACCCTACCCTACAGTACTCTACCCTACCCTATCTTACCCTACCGATTTCCTGCTTTATCCCTTGCACACAACAAGGAGGGCTGGATCCTTCCTCTTTCAACCAGAGCTGTCTTACCCCAACACACAGGTATCCAGTGTTTCACACTTGCTGAAATGATGGGACATGTGGGGGCTTTGAATGACCTGCACAGCTATTCCAGAAAAAGTCCCTGTCACAACTGCCTAATGCAGGAATGTCCTCAGGGACTCCTTTGCCCAAGGAACATCTGTAATTGTTCTAAAACCACCTCCAGCTGATGATAAATCCTGTCTCCGCAAACCTCACTTTGTTAGTAAAGAATATCAGTGCAACTACTCTGACAAAGCACAGTTAGGTTCATCTCACCTGATTTTTATTTTCTAAAAGTTGTATCTCTGGACCCGGGGCGTTGACCTCTTCTCCCAAGAATCAAGTGATAGGACAAGAGAAAACAGATTCAAGTTGCACCAGGGGAGGTTTAGATTGGATACAAGGGAAAAAATTCTCCACCTTAGGGGTTATCAAGCATTCAGACAGGCTGCCCAGGGAAGTGGCGGAGTCACCATCCCTGGAAGTATTTAAAAGACATGTAGATGTGGTGCCTGGGGACGTGTTTTAGTGGTGGACTTGGCAGTGCTGGGTTAACAGTAGGACCCGATGACCTTAGAGGTCTTTTCCAATCTAAATGATTCTATGATTCATCCTGCCTGTCTCGGAGCAATGTTAGGGCAGGTTGAACTGCATCTGGGAGGTGCAGATTTTTCCCGTGACTATACTGGGGGTTTGGCTGCCTATCAAAGAGAAAAGTCTGAGTCAAATAGCTGGAGCTAAGTGAGGAAAAAAACCCTCCCTGAAGACAGATGTGACACAGTGTAAATGAGAAGACAAATTTTAAGCCCTCAAGTGTGTCGTTTCTATCATTCTTATTAGAAGAACGTCAGGCATAACTCCGCGGCCATGGATGAGCTCTCTGTCACTTTGATTGCCTAGAGTTTCTGACCACCTCTGGAATGGTCCTCTGAGTTGAAGAACCACTTCACTTGGTTTGGACTTTCAGGACTATGCACCAGTTTAACTACATCAGTCCAACTGTCCAGTTGCAAACTCTTAATAGAGGGAACATCAGTGTTGCTATATCAAGCTTTTGAAATCTGCTTTAAGGTAAGAAAAGATATTTTCTAATTAATGAAGAGAGACAATTTGTAAAGAAGTTCTCAATGACAAATCTCTCCTGTGCCCTGCACTTGAAGTTTTAATCTCTCATTATGCACATGCTAAGCTACTGTCCAGCACTGGATCTTGCCCATTTTCACATGATTGTGATTTAGGCACATGTGTAGAACAGGGAACCTTAAAAGCCACCTGCTGTCCCCTTGTGTAGAGAAGCTCTGTAAACCATGGGAAAGATGGATTTATGTGGCTATTCTCATATGGCCACAAAGTGTTTCAATTACATGCCCTGCAGAAAGTAATCCTTATTACTTGGTGTTAAGCCTTGGGAGGCACTGACCACTGAGACTCACCTACGGCAGCAGTGGAAAGAAATGTGTGAACTTGTACTGCTTGAACATAGGGACTGAGTCCCACGCTTACAGCTATTTCATGGCTCTTTAATCTTTGGCCATTAGATGGGAGTGATGGCTTGGCTACCTCCAGGGTATGTAGAGTGCGGGCTGATTTTCTTCTGCCCTTGTTAGAGCTCATGGTTAGCTTGTCAAATGGCTCCCCACTGTCTTCTCGTGGCCTCAGAACCCTCTCCATTCCCTCACCTCTGTTATCCTATATAGTGTGGCAGATATTGTCGCAGTCCTGTCTCTGCTCCCTCATCTTAACCCTTCTTTCCAAGCCTGATGCTATGGAAAGAACAGCATGCTCCTCCATATCAGCCCTGTCTTGCGCACCATTTGCACAACACACTGCACCCACATATATATGCAATGTATGTATAGCAAAATTATAAGTACGGTATTATTTGTATCAGTTCTGTGCGGACAACGAGCAATGGCACACACACACACATGCCCAGAGGCAGCAGTTCCACACAGTGATATTTCAGCTATAGCTGTATAACCTCACACAGCTGTTTTCAAAGACTAACAAAAGATTTCAGACTCCAGCAGAAGGTATGGATATTTGCCTGTTGCTTGAAACAGTCATTGTATATTAATTAGTTGAAATTCTAATCTGTATGTTGAAAATTAACAGGAACATATCCAGTCTGGGGAAGCACACTAAACATCAGGTTTTAGCTGAAAAGAAGTTCTGACTCTCTCTTCTAAAGCACAGTATGCGAAAGTACCAGTTTACAGCAGAAGAGTTTCTATCCTGTGGCATTGTTGTGATATAACACATACATATATATATACAAACACACTACTGATAATTAGAAGGCAAAAATGTCTTGCTGGTTCTAATCTCCTAACTCTGATATCTCTATTATTTATTACTGAAACACACCTGATATAATAAAGGAAAATAACACTTGTCAAAACCTACATTTGCATTTCCTGATACATTCTGCATGCTTGTTTATATTTGTCTTTCGTTTTGAAGCATCTGTCTTATGTTCTTACATTTCTTCCAGATGACTGTGAAAAGCATATGAGAAGCTTAGAAAAAGGTTCCAGGGTATGAAGAAGAATTTGTCACTTGTAGGAGAATAAACACAGCTTGCTATGATCAAATGCTTAAAAAAAGGAACACTTAGAAAAGCAGGAAAGAAAAAGAGATAGCAGAGGAAAAGGGTAAACTGCATTGCTCAGTCTTTACAGTGCAAGCCATATAACGGTGAGAAGAAAGATAACTGATGGGTAGTATTTTAAGGCATATTAACCCAATTACTAGTATATTTTTACAATCGTAGCTCCAACATTTATCACACTGCATTTATTAGACCTCTGAGCTAGGTTATGTCAAATGAAACGCTGTGAAACTACAGCATTTCATTAAATTGCTGCCGGAGCAGGGTATTCAATCCTGATACTCTAAAACCACATGATTTTATCAAAATCTTCGGAAATTGAAGCAATCACTAAAAGGTGTCGGGAAATTAAAATGTTCTGTCTCAGTGAAAGAGATACACTCCTTGTAACATATATCAGTGGGTTTTTTTTAAAGACACATTACTATGCAGAGAAAAGGCATCAAATACAGGAGACATAGTAGATTCCAGAAAAGTCTAGCTGCTGCAATTTTTCATACTTAAAAATAGACTGCAAGGGCAAAAGAGCTGAGTTTCTTTCATAATTTGTTTTGGGGGTATATTTTTCCCTATTCCATACCTGATCCTGTGATTGATCAGGTGTCTGCATAAAAGAAAATCGTGCAGGATTTATAGAGTATTACAAAAGGAAAACTAATATTTTCGAGCCTGGTCTCTCTAAAGTTTTACGCATTTTTTGTACCTTTTACTGTGTTTATTGTGGCATTTGGCCCTGAAAACAAATATTCTGGAGGATCAAATGGCATTTAAAGTGATCCTGAGAGTATGAAGAGTAAGAGATAACATGTTTTGCATCCTTTTTTATGGATGCTTTAGCTTAAAATTCTGTTTTCTTTTACCAAGATATGTATGTATGTAGCACCCAAAGCTGAAGAATCACAAAGATACTGGCAAATCAGAATCTACATGATTCTGTATTGCCTTTTATATTGCTATTGAGCAGTGTCAAATTAGGTCAAAGAAAAATGAAGGCATTTGAGAATAGAAATATTTTATAACCACTCTGTAGTTAGTCTATGCTGCAAGGAAGCAATACTGGTCTACAGCGCTATTTTATGCATCTCAGGGCATCCCGTGTTGCCTCCAGATGTGCTTCCAGGAAGCAGTGGACCTCCTGTGGGTCCTCTGTCCCATCTCTTAGCCCCACATGTGTGTTTCAGATACCCTGCAGCACCTACAAATGGTACTGGTGTCTCAATGTCTTCCTCATGCCTCAAGTTCTTCAACACTGGTGGCGCTGCCAGGGTATGTCCTGGAAGAGAGTGGTTTACAGTAGAAATGTAGGTGCAAGGAAATCAAAGCTGGAATTGTGTCTCCTAACGTTCATTCTTGGGTGTCAACAGCATCCTCCTTTATCATATGTTGCCCCTGCAAACAGCCACCTATGGCAGCGCTGGGAACATTGAGTTGGGGTGATGTGTGGGGCATGCACAGTCAGGGTGATATTTTGGGCATGCAGAGTTGGGGTGACGGACGTCTGGTGAGTTGGTTGGTGAAGGAACTCTGTGCCCACAGTTCTCTGCAGATCATCAGTGATGTTCTGGGAAATTATAGAGGTGCAGGCACAGATGAAATCAATGACAAATAAAAAAGATTATTGATAAGATTTTTGCCATTACCTTTGAAAATGTTACTCAGACCACCAATAACTCCAGTGATTTCCCTTTACCAGTGAGGCAAAATCAAACTTGAGCAGCTCAGAAACAAGGTCCCACCTATTCTGCTAAACGATTATCACCCCAGAAAAACTCCATTCCTCACCGCTTTTTAAATGCTTCTCTTTAAAACACCTCTGTGGATTCTTTGCTGCCCCATTACAAGTGCAAGACTGTCCAGGAACAAATCTGTAAGATTTCCATTGAATACTTCAGTCACTTCCAAAGATGTGTCTATGCCTAAAGGTTTCCTGGGAACCAATTGCCCAGTGATGACTACCAAACTTTAGAGACAGTTTTCTAGTGTATTATAGTTTATTTCATTATTATTCTTTAAGTTTTCAACTGAGATACAAAGAAAAAAAATACAGAAATGCCACTATTATTGGGTAAAGGTTTATGAGATCTACTAGTGGCTTCCAGGCTTGTGTACTAAATTCAATCTCAATTGTATTTGCACCAGGGGTTTTACAAGAACCATCTATTTTGAAGTGATGTCCTGGCAGGGCTACCTTTGCCATTACAGCAATGACCGTAATGTACAATCACGAAAGCTTGGAGAGGATTTACATTTTTATTGGACAAACAAGCCGTTGAGCTAAGGAAAAAGGAAGTGGAATTCTTTAAACTTGTTCCCTCAGTTTTGTCTATTGTTCCAAGTTTTGGCTTGCCATCTCATTTGGAGGTGTTCACATCACACACTGGGTGAAAAACTGCAGCAAACTATTGAATTCATTGTTATTAGGAACAGGTTCCCTGCTATTTCTGTATTTTAAACAGAGGTCAGCTAGCTCACAGCAATTATCAAATTATTGATTTACTGGGTTAAAGCTGTTTTTACAATTGCTTTAGAGGTTTAACAGTGTTGTATTTCTTCCACATCTGTACTTGACGTTATCCCCTCCTGCACTGAATGAAGTCACACTCTGTGAAAATAACAGTAGTGTCAAGACTGTGGCAAACCAAAATTAACATTGTGTAAGTAAAGACAAATAACGCTGAGGTGGTAATCCCCTGTGGCCTAGTCTTTTTCACAGAATTCATTAAAAGGTGGCTGACAAAGTTAGCCTTTTAGCATCCTTCCAAACACCATATTAAGTGTTGTTGGTAAAGCGAGATCAGGTAAGCAGTCCCCAGGTGCTGACTGAGCAAAGAGCTGCAGTGCTGGAGTTCACCCTCCTTAATGAACTGACACTGTACAATGAACACAGCGGAAAATGTAAAGCAATTTGCTGGAAAACGCCTGTAGGAAGTGCTACCTATAGCACAGAAAAAGGTCTGTGAGATCAGAGGACTGAGTGCTGCCTGGGGAGTTACAGACCCCTGATTTCTAAACCTGGCTTTGCCTGTGCTGGCTGAAGTCCCTGGAACAAGTCTCAGGCCGACTTCTGCCTGCAGTAGCACTTTGTGTTAATTAAGGCTCTGAAGACAGAAGCACTAAGGATTGGAATATAATTTTCCCGTGACAGGGAGCACAAATAGCAGGAAGCAAAACAAAATCCAGCCAAAATCAAACACTGTGCACAAAACCATGCAAACAAAAAGATCAGAAAAAAAGAAAACCCAAAGAGTGAACCAGGTCTTCCGTGCTAAACATTTTTAAATCATGTTAGGAGTGGTAAGGATGTGGTGAATCCAGCATGGAATGAGTAACAGGTAATACAGCTGAGACTTCTGTCTCCACATTTCTTCCCTTGCACATTCACATCTCCTCCCAGTACTGTTCAAGGTGCAGACAGCTGCTCAGCCCTACAAGCTGTAGGGTTGATTTTTCTGGGGACAGTATAATTTCCTAGTTAAATAAATATTATTTTATACAGCTTTTAATTATTTTTTCCCTTCAAAATTTTAAAAGAGGAGATACTTAAGATCTGAAATCCCTCGTTAAAGCCCAGCTAGCAAAGGTCTGATTTTCTGCAGCTACTAGATGTGGGAAGTCACTGGCTGCTGGTATTCTTCCAGTGACTCACCCCATTTCACAGGAACCTAAAATTTAAATTATTAGCTACTGCCTTCCTTACCTGATCTGTCTGAAGCAGAAGAATCAGATACACACATATTTTGTATATGTATATGTATATTTATAACACACTAGCTGGATATTAGCCTCTTAACCAATTGCCCAAGACCATGGGAGAGACAGTCTCACTTCTGTGAAAGATTTGTGCTTCCCTGACTCACATTTTTTGCTCAGAAGCTGCCTCAAGCCTTGCAGTGACTCACCTCTGCCCTTGAACAGACCTGCTTTGAAAATGTTTTGAGGCCATCACACCTAAGTTCCCAGAAGAGGAGTGAAAATGCCCCCCCAGGGGCAGTGAGACAAGGCACAGTTCCCTGACACGCAGCAGTAGTTAACTGGCAAATTTCTGCATTAATCTATACTCCCTCGGTTATTGCTCACACCACACTCCCCCACAGAGTTATGAGGGAGCCACCAGCCACCCTTGACCAGCTCCTGGAAAGCCAGCACTGACAGGTACAGCCCAAGACATGCCAACAGAGTGCTTCCATGCCGGCTGAGCCTGTCATTTGCAATTATAGGAGCCTCCTGAAACCGTCCCAGACAGGCACTGGTAGTCAGCCACTGTTCCTACTCAATGCATCTGATTAATCAGGATCTGGGACTGCATCCATGTCCCTGTACCACTCCATTTCTCTACTCATAATCTGCTCCCTGGCAGCATGACAGCACCCGTGTGTGTGGCAGGTTAAAGAAACAATGTAAGTGGAAAGCATATAAATAAGTGGCACAGGTAGGTACTTCCACTCACAACATACAAACTCACAGCACATCAGCTCTCCCATGTGCCCTGCAGCAAATCCAAAGCTTGCGTCAGCACTGCTTCTACAGACAGCTGTTTTTCCTCAGTGCTTAGTACCCAAATGCCATGCATTTCTCGGAACCAGCAGGAATGGTTTGCCCAGCAAACTTTTGCTGTGGGCAGAGATTTCTGCAAGATGTCAGAGACTCCAGTGCATCCAGAGCAGCTGAAAGAGAAATCTCCACTTCAGAGGGAGGAATCAGATGGCAGGAAGGAAGACCATGGCTGTGGGCAACATGTGCTGAGCATGTCCTCAGATGACCAGACAGACTGGCTTGTATCATCATTTGGCTGCTGCAGATAAGTATACACACCAGGTTCACATCAGCGAACTTTGAATCTGGGCAATTCAAAGCTATAATTAAAGCTGTATTTGACACAGAACAGTGAAAAAACCATTGGGAAGCAAAGCTGGGTTAATGTCATTTGTAGGACTTTTCCAAGGGTATCAGGGTTTGGGCTGGTTCCTGTTCCAACATCTTCAAGCTTTTGGAGGAACTAAAAAGCAGATCCAAAAGCCCTTTCTCTGTGCTTATTTCTCCGGCCAGTCTTCCTAAATGTGATGGGGGAAACCAACAGAACTTTAACAACAGCAGGTATATTTTAAAAATATATATGGGCACATATATAAAATAAATATGTATAAGAAAAGGCTAAAAATAAAGTCTAACTCCCTCTCCTTCCCCAGATGCATGAAGTGAATGTCATTAATGCTTTGTTTAAGTAATGCGCTGCCTGCAGAGACTACATTGTTGTTATTCT
>VZRE01007706.1:151659-341659 GCA_013396775.1 Cephalopterus ornatus | reverse complement strand
TGAACACTTTGCTCACATGGCTGACCCGGTGTTTCCAGGCACGCTCCTATTCAATTCAGTGGTACTAGGAAGGCAATTAACTCATCAATTGCCCGTCATCAAGAACGCAGAGCTGGAATAACAGCATTTGTTTTCCAAAAACAAACAAACAAAAAAACTGAAGGCAGATATTCACTTGAATTTATATTTATATTATTTTTAATTCTTTTTAACGGAACTATAGGCAAAATACATGTTAGAGCAGTTTTCCTTATCGTTGCAGTCTGACTTGCTTCACAAAAAAAGCATCCTGCTCTGTCTCTTGCAGAGTGCAGGTACAGAGGATGGCTTAGCATGGCCTCTGCTTTTCAGAGCTCAGGAATGATTGCTGATGTCTCTGTCTCCAACGGCAGAAATTGAGTACAATCTGAAAGCCATGCTCCTTTAAACTTCTGAATTGGAAGAAAAATGGAAAGAAAAACTATTTTTTTTTTCCAAACTGCACTCTGATAAATGCAGAGGCCCTCAGTAGACAGAGATGTTTAACTACTAATGTATTTATGTATCAGTGAGATAATTCAGTCAGACCTACTAAAAAGAAACTTCACCCCATAAACTCCACATGAAATTCATAATTTAAAAAAAAAAATCTTATTACTGGACTTGATTCAATGCTTACAGTTGATAGAGAAGTCATTGCAACTGGTGTAAGAGGTTATCCTGAGTAATTAACCTCACTGGAGCACTGTACTTTTCCCATCAGAACACATCCAGTGCTCCTCCCCAACCAGTGGGTTGTGGTGTACATTTTGTCTGAAAACACACTGCTAACAGTGAGAAACTGCTTCCATATTCAACTACTTATTACTATAAGCCCTTTTAAGCCTGTCTTATACCCTTTTTGCATAAAATAAATGTATGGAATTCCATAAATATCTTAAGAACACACGCCTTACATCAGATCTAGGTTATGTTTTCAAAATTTTTTCCTGAAACTCTTAAATTTTTCCTTTGTTCTTTTTTAAAAGTGGCATAAAATATGGCTGTTTTCTCGGAAATAAATTTAAATATACTGAATAGCCTGGAAATTACCTCTCCTGGATAGTTTTCCTGAACAAAACTTCACATTTGCAACTACTTCCTGATTTATAGGTCAACCAGTTTCTGTTCCATTAGTAATAGGCAAGAACACCTCTATCTACTGCTAATATTTAACTACATCAGTGTCAAATAATTACAGAGCTTTTCATGCTCTTTGTAGGAATCTCCTTCTCTCGAGGTTTCATCATATAATGTGGTTTTTTCTTTCTTGTTTCATGGTTGGTCAGATTTTTTTGCATAATAAAGGAAAATCCAATAAGAAATCTGAATAAATGGCCATGGAGTGAGTGGGCCTTCCTGTTCACATATTACATCCACTTAGGTTTCTTTTTTTTTTTCCCCTCCCACACATATTTTCTTTCTCAGCATAGTGGGCACTGTTTAAAAGGCCCAGGCCATGGGTCGATTCTGTGCCTCAATTGTCCCTGCAGTATTTCTGTGGCAACTCCAAGCCATCACTAGGGATAGGGTCACAGAGAACGAAGAGGCAATCACTGCACTTGCTTGCAATCTAAGTGGAAGAGATCTCCTAGATCATGAGTTGGAGATGCCTCACTTCACAGGCAACAGTGTTATTTCTCAATCATCAATAACTATCTTAAAACCTCTTTTGCCTTTGTTCTGGTTGTAGACCACTACAAAGACACTCTAAAGTCTAGGTCTCCACCCAAATACATTAATGTGTCACAATACCTCTCCAGCTTCAGCTCCTAGCAAGGTGTTCCCATTGATAGATTTACATAACTATGCAGACCTTCACTTAGCCTTCTTTTTGACTGTTGGAAGCTGGGTTTTCCTGGTAGTTTTAGAACGTTTGCTTTTCAAGACCTGCATGTCTGTGACCAACCAGCACCACAGCCTCATTTTACTTCTTAGTCATTCCCAGACTGTATTGACATCTTCATTCCAAGTCCCTAGCCATGACTTTGTGTTCTGTTCAATTTCACTGCTACCTCCAGTCCAAAAGTTATCAAATTCTTTATCTGTGATACTCTGATCCTCCTCCTGACTATAGCTAGCTCCTAAATTTGGTTCATCAGCAAACATCACCATCACCCCTCTTCCTTCCTTTCTTTCCCCTGCCGCAGTCACAGGTGAAAATATTCAAAAAGACCCAGTCTAGAAGTGATTGCTGAGTGACCATTTTTCAGGTCAGCACTTCCCATCTTAAGACTTCTCAGTTTTGTCTCACTTGAGTGGGCTCCTGACCCACCCTTTAATCCTTCTGCTCATTCCCCTCTCCTCCAGTTCAACTGATCATTACCCCGTATCAAATGCATTACTGAAGTCTGGGTAGACGGTATCTAATGCATTTCCTTTGACTCAAAAATCAGCTACCTTATCAGAGGAAACTATTAGGATAGTTTGGCACAATCTACCTTTGGTAGACAGGAGACAGATGGTGAGAGGCAGATGGGGAAGGAATAAAAGGAAACCCATAAGGAAAAAAAAAAAGGAAAGCCATACAGGGAGCTGCTCAGCCTGGCAGGCAGGGACTGTGGCATTCCAGCACCATAGACACTGTCATGCTTCTGCAAGTAGCAAAACAGCAGAGGGGTTTAAGGAAGAAAGAGTCAGAAGGAGAAGAGCACAACAGTACTCATCCAAAACGAGGGGGTTGGAATAAGGAAAAGCAGTAAACCTAATGATCACGTTTGCCAGCATGGCTGTTGACACGTTGAATGATGACGAATGGCAAAGGTGAACAGGAAACACAAATGGTGTTCGTTTTTCTCATAGCAGGAGAGCTAAAAAATCAAAATGTAGCCAAACAAGACAGTTTTCATTTCACATAAAATGTAATTAAAACAGGGAATTCATGGAAACCAAAAGCTGAGGCCTGTACAGCTTATGCACCTGTGTGGAAGAAAAGTGCAAGAGCTTTCCAGCAGAAAGACAAAACCCTGTGTCAAAAAGCCCCTATGTGACAGACTGCTGGAGCCTAACAGGGCACCCTTCTGCAGCAAAACACTCCTATGTCTGCTTATTTTCTCCTTCTGCTCTTCCCTGGGAGCTTTAATCTCAGGTTTGGTGGGGGGGTTTTGTTTAGTTTTTTTAAAATTTATTTATTTTGTGAGAATAAATTTTTATTCTAATTTTCCACATTTGTAAAGGCTGTGAGATCCTTGAGAGCTTCCTGCGGATTTTAGACCTGCTTTCATTTGGACTATGTTTTTTAATCCCAGGAACAGGTCTGTGAGCCTCAGGAAATATGATCTGCCAGGGTCAAGCAGTGAAGTGCAAGTTAGTCTCTACTCTGCTCTGCTCTGCTCTTGGAAACCTCTTGGTCTTGCCATACCTACATTATATGATGGAGCAGCCCACGGTGAATTATTTCCCCTATCCCTCTGCAATCTTCCCTTCCTCTTTGAATCTACATCAATCATTTAGGAAAGTATTTTTCCTAACTGTGCCTCAGGGGCCAATGAGCCATGGTCACTTTACGAATGAGCACTTGAACTCATATTCCCCAATTAGTTTTATTTTACCTATTAAGGATTAATGTCCAAAAGCTCATTGGCTGGTAAAATGCAAATACTTTTACCTTGACAGAAATGCCTAAAAAATTATTTGGAAGTATATTCTATGAGGTCCCAAATGATTAGCAGTAGCAGTGTTCCCTAAGACTAAAGACTAGCAAATAATAAAGTTACTATGCTAAACCAAACCTGTGTTGTGCTTTGATTTCTATTTGAGGGTTGTACACAACTAATATAGTGCAGTAATACTAAAGCACTATTCAGTAAAACCCTGAGCAGTTACCATTTACAGTATATCATAGTCAGATGACAGCAGGAATGGTGGGAGTTCATTACAGGGACCATGAATTGTTGGAGGTAATTTAGATTACAATTTAAAGTTTAATTTAAAAATCTATCAACAAATGTGAAAGTGCTCGGGGAACATTTTAAAATGCACTTTAATCTCACCAGCACAAATAGCTTTTCAGAGCCCTAAACATCATCACCTGGAAAAACAGTAAAACTTTACTGCATCTTTAATTAAATTACAAACACAAAGGATAATTAACTTTTTTTTATTTTTCTTTTATTCATGCCATTGTTTCCCTTCAGAGTCAATATCTCCAAGCTGCAGGAACAGGATGTTATGAAGAAGTTTACAGCCTGCACATTCCCCCAGGATGTTGTTGCATCAGGCAGATGAAGTGCAATACACTCGCACGCACAGACACACACACACCAAATCCACAGGGGTACCAGACACTGACTAAGATGTTCACCAAACCATGTAAGAAGCCTGGTTTGAAAAAAAGCAGAGGAATGAATCAATCAGCCAGCCAGCTGAAAAGGGAAGGCAGACTTTGTTGTCCTCAGCATGCACTGCAGAGGCCACACGGTTCATACCATAGGACAGCTGAGAAATTAGAATCCAGCTTGCTCAACCTGGCCCCTCACAGAAGTGAAGCAATTCGCTTATGTCTTGATTTACCTCGACTTCCAAGGCCCCATCATCTCACCATTATTTCTTGACTTTAAGGATTCAGGGAGCACGTATTTTTCTCCATGTTAATCTGCAGGCCTGCACAACCAACTGCAAAACCAGGCCAAATTCTTAGTGGGAATGGTTATCCCTAATGCCTCTGAGCCATTGTTTCAATTTTATTTTATTTTCCAGTTGAACATGTCTGGGTTCAAACCTGTCTTGGGTCATGACTCTACAAATTGTCCTAGGCAAGCCCCTGAGCACTTGCTCATATTGAGATATGTGCATTGGCATTGCCTCTAAAGTAGCTTGTGCCAAAGCATTCAAAGACATGCTCATCTCCACAGCCTTAAATTGGAGAGTGTGTGAGAGAGACAGAGAAGAAACATAGTCAGGTACTGGTATTTGCATAGCTTTACCTTCAAATCATAATCACTTGGTGTTGCTCAGGTTGATTAGAGATGTGCGTAGAACAAGAACACAAAACTAAGCTAACCTGATGGAAAGCTGCTGGTTGGAAAATATGGCACAGGCTGGGAGCAAGAGGGTTGAAATTCTTGATGTTATTATGAAGGCCGGTTTGAGTTCCTGAAAAACTCTGAAATCAGACAGTTTTGATAATTTTGGCAATGACACTTAGTTTTCCCTGCACCCAGCAGGACTGCTCACTTGAGGAGAAGAAATAAAATCAAATCTGTTTTCTTTCATCATCCCCGAATTTACTCCAGGATATGCTTATGTATCTACAAGCATAAACTACAATATGGTGATATCAGGGCTAATCTACTGATTTACCACCATCAAAAGAGGCGGTCCCATCACTGCCAATTTTTAGCTGCAGATCCCACTCTGACCCTTTTGGTGCTTCCATATTAACTTGGCCTGATGGTGTGCAGATCCAAATTGCTAAGCCAGTGGAAAAACTCTATTTTCTTTCATTGATTTTCCCCCAGACTGGCAAGGAAATCTCAGGAGATGCTCATGCAAGTACAAAAAGGGATAGGATCACCTGGAGAGGGAAGAAACAAGACAGAGACTGTCCTCTTTCAGCTGCATCGAGACATTACATCATTTCAACTACATTGTTGAAACAGCCACTTTGAGGGATGTCTTTTGGGGCAAAGTGCTGGCCACAAGAGAGTCGGGACTGAGCAGACAACACAGCCTCTTGTTTGGTATCTCTGGGAAACAGGACTCCTGAGCAAGCTTTTCTTGTTACCCGATTTCATCAAAGGCAGTGTTACCCCACCAGTGATGGAAGCCAAACAGCTGCAAAGTGGTTTCAAAACAGAAGTCATGGCTCATGAATACGGCCACACAGCTTCCCCTTCAAAGGCAAATTGCTCAAGCCACAGGCAAAATAAATTTGGACCTGTCTGCAAAATGCTGGGTAGACATACCAAGAGAAACATCTGACTCCATCAGATTTTTTTCCACTCCTGGGGGGAATAACCAAAAATATTCCAAATTTTGGCTAACAGCTTAAGCCCAAGGAATGAGAGACAAGAACATATGTGTTCAGTTGCTGTGGGACTGAGCAGCTTTATGAAATCCCTGTCATGAGTCTTTGCTGCCCTCTGTACATGAACGAGTTACATGCTCAAGGAACAAAATCAACAACCACCTTTGTAAAAGGCACGAACCCCCTTCTGAAGGTGCCGGTCCTGCTCCCAACCCCAGCTCTGCCAGCACTTACACACCCCAGCAATAACCTACAAAATGACCAAGACTGCCCAAGATGAGAGTCTACGGACTCAGACACTCTGCACTGCCCCTCTCTTAAACACCGAGAGGACTGTGTGGTATTGAGGGATCCCACAATCAGGTGCATGCCACGAGGGCAAAATAACGTGTAAATACGTAAAATGAATACTGAAGGAGCAGGGCATGACACAGGGAGGTGAGAGGGAGGGAGAGGGACTGCCATGCTCTGGAAATAAGCATAAGACTTCATTACGTGAGCAGAAATAAAGAAACAGCACAGAATAAAAGGAGTACCACACAAACTATATATCATTTTAATTAAAATCTACTATCTGCTAAATATATGTACAGCTGTTGGATTTCCTGAGCCAACTGATTCAAATGGGTTTCACAAGGGCTCAGAGATAAGGAATTAAAAAAATAAAATCAGGAGTTCCTTGATAACTAGCTGGAAACTGATCCCCTTTTGGGAAAGTATTTTATGTAAGTTAATATGGGAGGGGGTGTTGATCACAGAAGACAAGTCTCTTAATTCCTTTCAAATAAAATGAGCAGGCTTGACACGGTGCTATCACAGAAGAGAAAGAGCTGCCTGTGTGTATTAAACGTTAGTGCTTTACCTGCTTAATTATTGGTTAATCTAGCAATTTAACATGCTTCATTTAATTCTAATTAGGAGAATTAATAGGCAGGGAATAAAGATTTAAATAGACTGGCACAAAACAAAACCGAGACTTAAACTGCTCTTGGAAAATGAAGCTTTTTTTTTTTTTTTAAAATACAATTCCTACAGCTTCTCACGTCTCTCCTCAACAATACTGCTATCTTAAATGGGAGGGCCTAGGTCAAATGGGTGACTTTAAAATATCCTGGGCTCACTTCTCCCTTGGTGTTGATGAGTGGAGCTGTGCAGATTTACACCACAGCTCCGGACCAGGGTGTTTCTTTTTGTTCCTCTCTCTCCCTCTGAATTTAGACTTTGGTGTTTGACTTCCTCCTCTGAAAAGGACATATGATATGGTAGGAGATTACTGTATTATTTTTACACATCTCTCTCACTTTCTGTCTTCTTTCTTTAAGAGCACTGAGGGTAGGAGATAATTTAGTAGTGACACCATCCTCAGGAGTTACACTCCATTCATGTTAAGTGATGCCTTAACTCGTGGAATTGTAAATTATTTTATTCTTTCCTCAGTCTGATGCCTTCTTTATTTTCTCTCTCCTGGCAAAGCTTTGGGGGATGAAGACACGCTCCTTTTCCACTTCACCAGCTGGCTGCCTTCCATTCCTGCCGCCCCCAAATGTTACAGCCTGATTTGCATGGTGTGTTTGTCTTTGCTAATCAAGCCTCGTACTCTGACAAGTCCTACGACATTGGACATGGCTGTTCTTCTAATTAAGGTGCTAATTGAATTAAATGGCTGCGGTAATGAGCAGATGAGCAGCATAAAAAGTAAAGAGTCAGATAGGCCAATTAACAAAAGAGCTGAGCATAATTATAACATTTAAAATACATGCAGCTCTGTACCAATATTGTTAATTGTTACAGGGGAATTTATGATAATTGGCTCAACAACAGGCATGCAGGCTTAACCTGGGATGAAGCCTGTAATTAAAAAAATGATATTCAACACAAAATACAGAGCAGGGGTAATTAACACTTGATTTACATAAAAGATGTTTATAAAGTGAAGCAGAGTGCTGCACAAATGCTATGGCAATCAGGAATTCTCCTGCACTGTGGCATTTAGAAGTATGACAAGGGTAGGAAACAGGCTAGAATTCAAGCTAGTTGTAGACCTAATCAGAGGCAAGGCTGACTTTCAGACCTTATTGCATTTTGCTAGCAGAGTTACGACAAACTCGTGATCCCCACCCTGCCTCTATTCAGCAGAGTTACACCTGCCCTGGCTGTGGATGCTGCTGTGCCTTTGAGCGGCGTGAGCCGAGCTGCCTGCGCTGGGAGCACAACTGCCTGGGCAGAAAATCTCTCTCAACACATCTGGACTCTCCACCAGGGGCTCTACCAGCACAGCAAGAGCAGCCACAGCCTGGGCTCAGGGTCTCATCCAGGGTGGCCGAGGCCAATGCCTCAGAACAGGCCTGGGAGCGACCTGGAGTCCAGGGCTCCATTTGTACCTGGAGGACGATGATTTTTTGCAGTGTTACCGACAGAGCTATGTCTTACCTTCCCCTCTGCTTTTTCCCTGCCCCTGAATCACCAGTTTCAGGCACAGCCTCCTCCTCCTCCCCTTTCTCAGCACAACTCAGAGTAGAAGACGTTGGTCTGAATTCTCTCGGCCAAGCGGTGGCCAGGACCCAAACCTCCCATGGCCTGCTTAAGCTCTCTAGCTAGTAAACTAACATAAATGCATAAATGCTAATAAACTAGCATATATCTAGCACATCATCCCTTAACACAGTGTATTCAAAAAATGGATGTATGTGTCCACTTTTAATAAAGGTTTAGGACTTGGAGTCATAAGGCTCCAAGGAGTTGGAGTCACAGGAAAAGTCTCTACTTCGGATGTGTCAGTATGCTTAGCCATTACTACAGGTTGGCTCCTGAATTTAGACCATTCCCTATCTGCCTTAGATAGTCAATGTACCTAAAACCCAGGGCCAAAACCACTCTGTGAACCCAACCTCAAACAAACTTCTGAGAAGTTTTCCTATGGTTCTGTGGATTTTCACCCTCAGCCTGCAGACTCTCAGTGGCTGGATGTAGATGGATATATATAACGGATATTTGCATTATAGGATAGAGAAATGGCCCAAACTCAGATGCAGCTGACACAAAACTGCAAAATATCTTTATGTTCGGGATGGGTTTTTTTCCTAAAAATTGGAAAGCAGTACTGACACTGACAATCTCATGCTCCTAAAAACTATAAAAAACCAGTACTGACGTTGACAATCTTGTGCTCCTCTGGTTTGTTGAAGGAAAATTTCAAATTGTTTTGTTGTGAAATATCTTCTGAGCCATGTTCATTGCCACTGGGAGATGTCAGTGTCTATCTCTTCCAGCAATCATGTTTTACAAGGCCTGTGTACTAACACAAAACTGTGCATTTCAGAAAGAGCAAGTCAGAAGGAATAAGGGCTATATGAGGAAGAGCAAGTCAGAAGCATCTCAGTTGTACTGACTGTGTGCCACAAGCCAGTCCACAGAAACAGTAGGAGGCATTTCAGAAAACTACAGAACACAAATATGAAAGTGTTCTACATACTTTTAAGTTTGTGCTGCAGCTGCCATTTCTTACTCCTGTCTGCTCTGTGCCTGCAGTTGTGTACAGCACTGAGGCAATTAGTGGCTGGATGCTGCAACACAAATAAACACATTGCACTGTCCATCAGAATCACGTTTTGTCTCAGTGTGTGGTGATGTGCAAGGCAGGAAAGGAGCACAACAGCATTTTGGTGGTTTTTAAAAAGCCTGTGGTTCCCAGTGCTACCACAGCAGTGTCAAAACCGCTGCTGGAGGCTGTTGTGGAAGGCTAATAGTCAAACAAGCAGAGAAAGGCAATTTTTAGCAGTGAGATCAGGAGCCATCCTCATCCAGCAAGGGAGGCTGAGACTGAAGGTCTAAAGTGTTTTGAAGTTGAATGTTAACACTGACAGAAGGGGTAGCCACGGTTTTATCAGCATACATTTGGGTTTCTTTCCTTCTTTCTCCAAGCCAATACCCATAAACCTGTTTAGTCCACTGCTTCATCCCTGAATCTGACCCTCCACACGGAAAATTAGGAATGAACATGAGTACTGTAACTAAGGCAGTTGTCTGCTATGCATCACTGTACTGCTAATCACCATAACAGGCTCATTTATCCCTAAAGTCTCTTTGTGGGTCTCTGGCAGAGAAAAAACACGTGCTAAGCTAACTCTTGATACACATGCCATTTTAGAATGCCTTGGTTGTAAATAGCAACAGAAAATTACATATTGACACAGTTCAGAAACAGAGATATTAGCAACTTGGAGAATTTGTGCATACAGATTAAAATCACACCTTGTTTTGTTTTGGTTTGTTTGCTGTTGTTTTTCAATATCTCAAAATGTGTTAGAGATGCTACAGAAACAAGCAAAAAGACATCACATTTCCTCAAAGAATGTTTTAGGTTCTGATCCTTCAAATGCTTAGGCTTAAACCCAAATTAGGGTGCAATTACTTTTATTGAACTTAATGTGGCTAATCATATAGGCAAATTTGGGTGTGGGCAGAAATGCTTGAGGAATCAAGATTAAGTATGCATAAAGTTTGCCACAAAACATACCAACCTGTAAGGCAAATTACTCAAGCTATATTGAGAGTATTGGCTGCTGCATAAACAAATATACTCTGAAACAGTGCATTTACACAGCTGCCTTTACAATGGAAACTTTAAAATATCCTTTTATTACAGATGAAGGTAGAAAAACACTCTACACTAATCTAATTTCCTTGACTTTAAAAAATGAAGCAGCATTTTTTAGATTTCAACAAATCAGAATACCTAAAATGCTTTTTCATGTGCTATTGTATCTTTCACCTAGACAGTCAAAAATTCATCCCCGTAAGAAGTCACTAACACAATGACTAAAGGCAGAATATTCAAAAGTAGAGTAGCAGTCATCAGCCACTTTTTTCTGTTATTTAAAAAACTGCATAATTTCATAGTTTATACAAAATTCTAGGATAGCCTTTATTTCTTTATTAGTCAAACCTCATTGCTAAGTAGTGATTGGACAGATGGTGTGAGCTAGATGGGGTGTTTTTGTCACAGGAAATTTTATCTGACTGAATGAATGCATATTCCTGACATAACTAGTCAAATATGCATGCTCGAAAATCAATTTTAGCTGATGTTTTTCTCACACCAAAAATTGCAGGCTGTATTATTTAGTCAGCATGAAAATTTTGCTAAATAATTTGGCCAATAAAACATTCAGATCCAGGTCCAAGGGCTGTAAGTCTAATAGTGGATGTAGTGAACATATGAAAAGCAACAAGTGACCAGAGCTAAGTGATTGGAAAAGTTCTTTGGATGTCTCACACATGCTTTCACTCAACCACATTCTCTAACATTTGCCATGGTCACAGGACTAGGATACATCCCAAGGGTTTAAGGTGAAAGGACATTACCTTTCATCATGGGATAGGTAGTAAAGCAAATGGTAGTAATGGGAATAAGAAACAGCTGAAATATAATCTCCAGAGACCACTAGTACATCTCTTGTACAAAGACAAGTCCAAACAAAATTTTTCAAGTCAGCCCAAAATCTAATTAAGTTTGGCAAATTTAATACACACATTTAATATTATAAAATTTCTTTTTTACAATATTGCAATATTTCATAATATTATAACTATTATAAAATAAAACTAATTTGACCTGATTTTTCCCAATAGAAAAGAAGATCTTAGTAACTCAAAACTTTGCCACTATCTACTACACTTTTGCAGACTTAAGTTTCTGCTGAGCAGATTGAAGAAAATCCTGACCAGGCAAAGTTGTTACAGTAAAGTGAGCACTAGATAAGAATTTGTGTGTTTGCAGAAAACGATCTAAAAACCAGTAAAAAAATACTATTAAAACCAAGACTGAATATTCATTACATTATTTTGCTAAGTTAATATTGCTCAAGCAACAATTTCAAGAGCAGGAGCAGCTGCTCACCCATCTTTTTCTTATGCAAGTAAGACTACCATAGGCTTCATCAAGACCTAAATACTTGCAGAGTGGTCCAGACATAGTTTCCCAAGATTAATATACCCTGTTGATTAATGTTTTCAAATATTCTGAAGCATGTAACAGAACAGCAAGCAATGTCAGCAGAAGTGACAGCAGAATCACTTGCTTACCTGGGCCCTTTCAGATCTATAGGTACGTCCTCGTCGTAGAAATACATAATACAGGGAGCTGCATCAGTGAACCCGATGACAGGTGTACAAAGGAGGCAGTCGCCATTTCTTTGGCTGTAACGGGAAAATGGGCATATGAGAGAGGCTCATGACTGATCCTTCCCAGTGGAGGTTTACCTGGTGCTGCCAGATTTAAGGAATTCAACAACATGTGAATCAAATAAAAAATTACAGAGATACAATACCTTGGCTGGCAAATCACACGTCTCCAGAAGCAAATGTTTGAAGGGCAGGATAACACTTCTTGAAGTGAGGTCCCAGAGGAGGTGACAATATGTCTTCAGAGGCTGTAGTGCCACAGGTTAGAGTTGAATTGGCAAAGATTAGAAACGAGGCCCACAAGTTTTAGGAAGGAGAGATTTTTACTGTGTGTTAAAAAACACGTCAACAAACAAGAATGTGAATATTCAGTAGAGAGGCTTTAATGTGACTATCTACTTTTCAATCTGGGTAGCACATATTCTATCCAAGTCCATATGTGTTTCAGGTTATAGTTCTGTCCATGAGGATCAGCAGGATACATCCTTGAATTACCTTCAAAGTGGCCTTAATTTTTGTGTTTGAAGTATATTATAGGCCTAGTTAATCAGCTCCAAAAAATGCCATGAGCAAAGGAAGAAAGTAAGAAAAGTATGGCCGTGGCCCAGCCTGCGAGCACAGGAAGAAATCTCCCATAACAGGAATGTTTAAAAGTAAAAACCCTATAACTGTAACCTGGCTGTGTAATTTATATGTATTGGGAATCTTTCAGCTGGCCAGAGATGCTATAATTACACCACAGGAATCTGACTATGAATTTGGCGTATCAGTTTTGAAAAGATGCCCCAGGGTTTCCAAGCTCCCATAATTTTAGTTGAGCAGTAATGGAATAAATACAATCTAGATACGTGTTGCTGTTCTTCAGCATAACTACTTCTTCAGGCAGATTTACCATAACGCACTCTGAACAGAAAAACTATGGCTCATTTACAAATGTAATTTCAATTGAGGATAGTTTTCCAATCTTCTTTCATTTGAGTCTCAATTGAACTTCTTCTCCTTTTTGATGGCATGATTAGACATTGTGAGAGCTGTTGCAGATTAGTCAAGCACAGAGAGAGTAAATTGGGAAGGATGTTTTATCAGTGCACGTCACAATATATGAAAGCAGATGTGTATGCTCTGAGCTGTTCCCTCAAATTACTGTTATGGAATAATTTAGCCCTTTTGATTCTCACAGATTACTGCTTCCACTGATCATGCTGTCAAAATCAAAGTGAGCACTTCATTCCGCTTTTATTCATGCCAGATCTATTTTGCTTTCATAATGAGCAGATATTACCACTGCACAAAGAGGATAAAGACATTCACAGTGATAGATAGGCGAGAGATTAAATGGGATCTTTATGACTTCTTCAGCCATCAGTTTTGACTGTGCGATAAGACGAGTCGAGTTGGGCACTGATTTGTTCTTTATTGGAGCCAATATTAGCATGAGCTTACCAGTGCACAGTCTGATAAAATCCATTTAAGGTGGAATCTGTATAACAATTCACGAGTTACAAGAATTTCTCCTGTGAAATGCATCTTCAGCAAGCTCTGCAAAGGCAAAATAAGCCATTTCAGGATTATAACTCCTTACTTTTCATGGCAATAATTAATTTATAATTAATTTATAATTCTGTGATTTATCAACACTCCTGGAACCACAGGTTTAAATCCTCACTCTCAACCCTTGGTTTGCCATTGTTCTAAGGCGTGTTTGAGCAAATCCTTAAAAACCAAGCCCAACCTGATCTACCCAAGCTTTAGAAGTTGTCTAGTAAAGTTTCCCCACTTTGCTTGGCTACAGGCTTTCCACCTGCCTCACTGTCCTGTTTTTCTTACAGTTTTTCTGCCACCTCTCCCCCAGCCTGCAGAAAGAGCACTGTTATGTGCCTATGGCTTGCAAGTCCTTTGCCATCAAAGGTCCCATAGAAATAGTACCAGATAAGGGCCAGTAAAGTGTATTAAAGGGAAATTTGAGCAGCAGGGGGAACTTGGAGCAAACTGGGGAACTCCACTGGGAATCTGAGACTTTGGTAATAAACACCGTCCTGCTTCATTTCTTAATATCTCAGATTGGGGTTGGGGGGGGGGCCACATGTCTTTATGGCAGCATAAGTCTCTCTGTTTTTCATTTTAGCAGCAGATTATAACAAAGTTATGGAATGAATGGCACCTGAACCACGCTATCCATCACCTGTGGATGCTGGGATTGCTTGGAAATGGGAGCACAGGACATCTATATTTTCGTTCTGCAGTTTAAGGCTCCTGGGACCCAACACTCAGCTGAAGTGCAAGCGCAACATTTTCTCCTCAGGTTTCCCTGTTTTTCTGTGGTCGAAAGAAAGAGCTCTCACAGATAAACTGTGATCTGGGGATTAGGATCAGCGTCCGGAGTTGCAAATGATTGCATTAATTATACCCAATTTATCTGTGTATTTTTAAGTAGCAAAAAAATCTTTTGAGGGAGAGATTTTTTAGGAGATCTAAGTTCACCAGGTTTCTGAGATTAATCATAAGGGGCTGAAAGGGTTGGGGACAATTTTCAGCTCCAGATGCCAAATCAGTTGTGTCTTGTTTCAATGCAAAGGTATTTGTTTACTCAGATCACTTATGTAATTTACTGTTCCTCCGCAATATCAATGGGCCCAAAAGCACCAATCGAAGTCTCACTGAATTTGAGAGAATATGTTTCTTACCCCTTCCATTGAAAAAATCACATTCCAAAATTCTGCTTAAAATATTTTCAAATAAATACCATTGGATGAAACTAAAATTTCTATTGACAATTCAAGAACGCCAAGGCTGAAAAAAACATAATACATACCAAACCTAGATAAATGAAGCATGCAGAAGCAATTATTCACTTTATAATAAATCTGTATTAACACACAGGTGAGTAGGAAATCAAGAATAGCACGACACTCACATGAAGTTCACAGTCAGCCTTGGTTAGGAATTCTGAGCTCTCTCATCACTGAACGAATTCAAGACCAACAGGTCCTTGTCATTAGTCACCTCATATTTTCTCCTTATTTTAAGCTCTATCACAAATTTGGACCAAATTTACTACCTATTTTTTACAATTCATAGGTTTTCTGAAATAAAAAAAAAAAAGGCTGATCTGCTGTTTTGCTGTAAGACAATAAGAAATCCAAGGTTTTGAGATAGAAATTGATGCATTCAGCTAGGTCAACATCATTTCTTTACACAGACAATACAACTCCAGACATACAGACAGACACCCTCCATCATATAAGACTGCAGATTAATATTGACGAATGACAACTTCTTCTCATTCTGCCTTGTGTTACCAGTATCCTGGAGGTAACAGTCCTACACAATTTTCTTGTGTTCATCCATGAAAAGACTACTCTCCTGTGCTCCTAAATGACCAGGGATAGATGACTCATCTCCAACCCCATCAGCAGTGCTGACCAGAGGCAGGGCAATAGCAAAGTACATGTCCTCGCAGACATGTGGCAGCTGCATTACAAGTGCCAGTGTAGAAGAGCCTATCAAGAAAAAAACAACTATCCTTGCTGTGCACACCTTTATGTTCCTTAGCATGCAAAAATCGATTTTTCTTAAGCAATTAGGGAATGAATCAAAAGGTTCCAGTATTGGGGACATCTACAGGACTTAAATTTATACCAGTGAAAAAGTCCTTGCTTAGTTTGGCCTTACGTCTACTCATCTGAAAGAAAACAAGTGCACCCAAGATAGGCAGTTTACCTGTTATTTAAAAAATCCACAGATGGTATAAATGCTTTAACTATCAGTCCCACTTAGCAAGAAACCAATGAGGATTCCCCACTGCAGTTATAGCAAGATCCTTGAGAACTGGAATGGAGTTCTGGTTCTGTTGGGTAAGACACCTCAGTGCCTCAAGTTTATTAATGTATCGTTTATTCTCTCCACTTTAATTCCATTTTAATTCTGTCAGAAAAACAACTGTGTTTGAACACCAATAAAATAATAATCGTCTCTATATACAAATGTTTTGCTAGTAGGGTACTGTTAGCAATGGAATAGCAAATGTTATAACTCATACTGCTGGCTTTTCTGCGAGAGCACGTGAGGATACCTGCTGCTCACACCTGCTTTAGGACAGGATTCCACCCAGACACATACACATGCACACACCTTCTGGCCTCAGCCAACTGCTGGGTATACAAATGGGCTAGAGCATAAATACAAGAGGAGACACAAAACTGTGAATGATAACTTTGCATGCACGCAGGCATCTTTCTTCCAGATAAAGCATTTTGTCACTTCTATTCTTCAGCTTTCCATCTCATAAAATGAGGACAATCATAATTATCTCATTGGCATGGAGACAAATTAACCAGCCTTCAAGAAATGCCATAAGAGCTTTGTAGGGTTCGTGTTACAGTAGCACAAAATATGAACAGAGAGATGATAAACGAATAATGAAGCAAAGGAAGTTAGTGAAATAGGAGCAAGGTGCCCTGTCCTGAAAATACAGGTGAGTGTTTCCCCAGGAAACTCAGTGAGTATTTGAGATGGCAATCAAAAATGTATCTGAGGTAAAGCATTGTTATAAAAACCATCATAGTCGTTCATAGCATGACATTAAATAGGACAACAATGTGATTTGTGCCAGTGTTATGGGATTGGCTTCATCTACGTCTGGACTGCTCACTGTGTTAATCAATTACCCCCACTAAGTCATTTTACGGCTTTGGTATGTAGTGACTGGGTACTTGGTATAGGCTCACAAACTTCTAAACCAATGCCCACAGCAAACTTCACCTGAGTGGTGCATCTTGGCATGGAAGGTTGTGCTACCCTCCTTTCCAGACTTAGACCAGGCTGTACCTGCAGCACGTTCAGGATGCCCAGCACCAGGAGCCTTCATGCAGCTGGCCACAGCCCTGGGATAATCACCTAGAGCACAGGCTTGTGTGAAAGGCATTGCTGTGACCACAGCTGAGAACAACTGGATTGAACTAAAACTTAATTGGGATGACAATGGTAATGATTTCTGATATGAATGAATTATGGGCTGGTGCCATTCTCAGAAGAACATTTTTACCTTTGCTAAAGTTACCTTAAGAAGATAAAGAAACATTAAGAAGGAACTTAAGCCATTATTTCAGCTAAAAACCAAGGAACTCAAAGTAAAATATCATCACATTGAAGGATTTGTGGACATCACTTCAGGTAGGTATGTGCCATATGCTGAATTCTATACCCAACTGAGGCTGTTCATCTACACTAGTCTTAAAATGAGACATTTATAAGTAGAAATGTATCCAAAGGTCAGGGAAACGTGGCTTTCAAGAATGGTGAATTGTCAACATATCTGAGAGGCTTGTAGAAAAGAGGACCATCTAGAATTAGTTATTTGTATGTCATTTTACAATCCATAGAGATGAAAGCGGAAGAAATTAGAAAATACAGCACTGTGAGTTAATATAAATCTTTCTGCAGCCATGAAAGTAGCTTCTCATTCAAATTTAACCCCAAAAGAGTCATTAATGTCATAAGCATATGGCAAGATACAAACCAAAATTGTTCTTGTGACCTAATATGCTTCCTTTGTAACAGAGGTAAGATGTACAGGACCTAAAGCATTGGTGAGAAGAATTGGTTTTGTGCTTGCATTCATGAGAGAAAGAGCCAAAAGACCAGACTAAGAAAGAGGAGGGGAAGAACATATAACAGCTTAAATAGCTTGGCTCTTAGGAAAACTCTGAAGAAAACTGAGTGGTTGTTGTTGCCCAAGCTTTATTCTAGAGAGATTTGGAATAAGAGGCAGCAGTTCTTGCTGCCTGGCTCCTGCCCAGCTCAGGGACACAAGACAGTGCAGCCTTTGTGCATAGAGTGGAGCAGAGGTTCCCACAGCCCAGTCATTTATTTATTAACCTTAGAGGAGGCATCCAAAGAGCCTTGGATGAGTGCCAAGAACAAAAAAATGTCACAATAGGATGCACGGTCCAGGAAGGTCCCTGACTGGGATGGACACAGGCAGTGAAAGGGAAAAACAGACCCCCACCAGAATCACCAAATGGGGAAAGAGATGCCTCTGCCTTCTCTCTCTCCCCTGATTTGCAGTAAACATGTCACCAGTGACAGACCTGTGAGCCCATGTCCACACAGTGCTAGAGTGAAGGCTGTGCCACAGAGCAGGTACAGCCCTGTCCCAGTGCCTTTGGGCAGCAAGGAAGCTTAAAAGAAGATCAACAGATTACATTTGCGCTAAAGACTCCTGCGAAATGCTGTGAGCAATCTGTGTTTGTGTAGAATTTATTGCCATTTTGCATTTGGCAAACAGAGTTTGCAATTGCTGTGTTATTGTGCTGTTTACAGCAGACAACCACCATGTCCTTCACACCAAACACAGTTCTCCTGTCCATGCTGAGGAGCACAGGCGGACTGCTGTGAACAGCATTGTTTAACTTGATGGTGAATGACACTCTGGCCACTTGTTAACCTCTCCTGATCCCTGATTTAAGCCACTGTCGTAGTTTAAAGTTTTAGAAGGGGAGAATCAAAAAGTAAAAACCAAAATGCTTCAGAGAAATAGAAGATGAAAGGAAGAAAAACAACTGTCCTGAATGTTAAATCCAATGGCAGTAAATCCTCTTCTTTTTTCCATTACTTTTTTCCAGAACTAATTTATAGTCCAAAAGATATCTCATGGCATACAAATCAATCTGTATTGAACCTGCCTGCCAATAGGGAAGGTCCAGAAGGGGAAAAAATAAAAATGGACAATAAATAGTTGCATTCTGACACATTTTTTCATTTTGAAGATGTTTGTTGCTTACATTGTTCACAAAGTTTAAATGAAAATCCAGGTTGTCTTTCAAGTGATGGTCCCCATTTTGCAGTAAGGCCAATGGAATACCAGGAGGTTTGTCACTGCTGCGGAGCATCTGGATCTGGAGTTGTGCAGATGTGCGGAAGCTCCAGCAAGCCTAAACCAGCAACCAGTTAACACCAGCAGGCAGCCATCGAAACAAGGCTATGCTGTTTCAGCCCCAATTCCAGGACAAAGCAGCTCCATTTGCCCAGACCAGTGTGTTTTAAATACTTTGATGAAGTTTCCACCTTAAGGATTGTGGGGAGGAAAAAATAGAAAAGCAAATTGCAAAATGCAGTCTGAAGTACTTGTGATCCTTGTGACAAATACTAATGTATAAATCAGCAGCCCAATCCAGGCCCGGGCTGCTGATCATGTTCTTTGCTGAAATGTCACCTGTTCCTATCTAACGATTTGCATAATGCAAAGCTTCTCACTCGTAAAATACAGATTAAGAGGGGAAGCAAAGAGTCATTCTCGAACCATGGAGCCATTTCAAACGAAAAAAAAAAAAAGGCAGTCTTTACTATTAACCCTGTCATAGCCACAGGCTTTATTCCCCTGCTTTGCATTTGCAATGATAGCTCCATTGGGAAAGGGAAATAACCTGTTAGAATCCAGCCTTGCCTTTTTTATTGGTTTGCTTCATTTCTGTTAGACTTTCTAATTTTACATGAGCAGAGAGGACATAATTAAACCATTTAACACTGGAATGTTAATGAAACATTTAACTGGTCTCATAGAGCATGTCTGAAATGCATGGACATCTATCGACAGATTCCTGGCAGCTTCAATGGGTAAGGTTCTAGTAGCCATTTTGAGGAAGTTTCTTTACTGGTTTTTTCACCCTGCTTTTTAATTTACCATAGGGGGTATGCCTCTGAGTGCTATCTCACTGCCTAGGAAGAAGGGGGGTTTTTTTCTTTCCCTGCAGTGAAGACGACAGCACTTATGGCCACACAAAATTCTTTAAAATCAGCTGTATGCATTTGTAGGCTTTATATTGGTAATAAAAAGCATTCAGAGTACGGCTGGAGCAACAGGCACAAACCCAGAAAGGTATGTTCAACTGAATATTTCAGGTTTGGGAACAATTCTAATTGTTAAAGGTTAGGATGAGGCTTCTCCTTTCCCACATTGCCTAACAAAGACTGGTTTCCTGCAGGGCTCTCAGGGCTCCCTGTAAGCACCTGGTCTTGGCCATGGCCAGAAACTGGGTGCTGGCATTCATTTGGCTCAGGCTGGTAAGACCTTTGCTCCAACTCACTGTACTGTTCTGAGGCAGAGCTTAAGCTATTCAAGGGATGGAATCTGCTTTCTTGCAAGAAATTCAAACTTGCATATGCATATACCACAACGGTGGCCACTGCTCTGACTGCAGCATGTGCCACACCTTTTTACAACGGCACGTAGTGATAGGACAACGGGGAATGGCTTTAAACTGAAAGAGAGTAGGTATAGATTAGATGTTAGGAAGAAACTCTTTACTGCGAAGGTGGTGAGGCACTGGCACAGGTTGCCCAGAGAAGCTGTGGATGCCCCATCACTGGCAGTGTTCAAGGCCAGGCTGGATGGGCCTCTGAGCAATCTGGTCTAGTGGAAGATGTCCCTGCCCATGGCAGTGGTTTGGAACAGGACAATCTTTAAGGTCCCTCCCAACCCAAAGTGTTCTATGATTCTACGATGATCATCTCCCTCAGGCCAGTTGTGCCCAGCAAACCCCTGACCAAGCCATTTGCCTGGGCAAGGTGTTCATAGCAGTTTAAGATCTCTGTAGCTAAAAGACAACTTCTTTCTGTGCACCTTTTGACAAGCTGGGAGATGGGAGCACGCACAGATGCTGCCACATCCTATGTCTGGCTGCCTGAAGAACAGCCCTGGGGATTTCCAGAGGAACAGGTTTTATTCTGGCATTCCCCACCGGGCTGCCAGTGCCAAGGTCAATTAACCTTCTGGGAATGGTGCAAAGCTATCTATTTCTTGTGGTCCTGAACTGCAAGTTGCTGAAGTCTCTGCTTTCTGTGGCAAGAGAAATATGTCATGATGAGCTTGCTGCACCCCACTGCACTGGGCAAGCACTCCTGTTTCTTTTGAGAGGCTGCACTTGTTCGCTCACCACTGATTAATCATGGGTTTTTTCCTCAAGATTTTTAAACTCTGGGAAAAATAAATAAGAAAACCTGAGCGTATTAAGTTGCAATAATAAAGATTAAGCCTGCAGCCTTTTCTCATAACCACACCCATGGGGACAGGAGCATGCTACTTGTATGACTAAACATTGGGCCAATAACTTTAGGATAAGGCAGCAAGTTTTGAAATATTAGATATTTTCTACTTATGCAGAGATTCTCTTCTGAGGACACCAATCTGAATGGGAATATGAGTTTGAAAACAACCCAAAGTTCTAAGAGACCTTAGGAAAGAAAGTATGGTAACATTCATGGTATTTAAGACTTGAAGTGTCACATAGGAACAAAAGCTCTTGGGTGATGGGAGATGAGTTTAGACATAAAATTCAACACTTATTTCCCTGGGACTCATGAAACAGGCTTTTCAGAAGAGGTAACCCTTTCCCAAAGGGGGTTACTCCCCTCCTTACTGCCTGTTTTCACAAAACTTCTTAGAAACTTCTCTGATCTTATCAGTTCAGTGGAGATTGTCCAAAAACTGTAACAAAAACATGGACAAGCAATGACGTACAGGGCAGGACTTTATGGAAACAAAGTTGAAAATATGGAGATTCAGCTGATGAAAAGAAACTGGGAAGGGAGGGCATCAGAGACAAGTTTTACATCACTGCACCAAAGAATTTTGCATTGGCTTAACTATAGACCATATCAAAGTGTGGGAAGTATATCAACAAGGTTTTTTCCTCTCCTCAATATTCTCATTTTATAGTTGATCTTTCGATATCCAGTCTATAAAGAGATGTTTTTTGCTTTCAAGAGCAATAGTCTAGGACTCAGAGAAAAGCAACTTGGAACAGAATCTAACAAAGTTCCAAGAACTGAAGTCCATGAATACTGACAAGTGACATTGTTCTGCTATATTTCTGATAAAAATAGGCACAACTACTGCACAAACATTAACAAAAGTTACTACAAACACCTCCCTACAAACTGTCTGGGATCACCTCTTTTTCCAGCTTTCTGACATGGCATAGGGAGGCAAAGTGAGAACTCCCATTACACCTGGACTTTTCCTTCTTGCATCACCACTTTCTCCTCCATTAGTGATTCTTGATACCACTGTCATCTCCACTCTTGAGAATCTGCTGGCAGATCACCCTACAGTACCCCCTCTTCCTGGAAATCTATGGACTAGATGGTCTCATAGGTCATCCCCATCTCACAGCCTGTGATTTTTGTCTTTATACAGAACCTCACTCCTGGTTTCCCTTTCCATCTCCTCCTGCAAATTGAGACTGGCTGAGGGGAGGCTTCAAAGAGAATGAGCTGTCACTTAAACTCTCTGCATCACTCAGTCATTCTTATAAAAGGGGATCTCATATGGCATCAGCTCTCTCAGCAGAACTAAGCCACTCAAAATTTCTCAGTATTCAAGATTTGCAGAATAAATTACAAAGACCATGTTTGTCCACAAATACTTGTCTTTCAAAAGGAACATTGCTGCTTGAAAATGCTTTTAGCATGTAAGCTGGCACACAGACATGCAGAGATCCTTCAGAAGCTTCAGCACTTCCAAAAAAGCAGACTCATCTTTCCATAAAAGCTTGTGGGAATTTTTACATGCATTTGTATTGCATAAAGAAAGATGTAGGATTCTGTAGCTTTGTGTGCAGTTAGCATAAGGCTCTACATACCAGTGCCTCCTCTGGAGACAAGCTAAATTGTTCAAATCTATATTCTGTCTTAATTTGCATTGTATTTTTTAGGATTATGGACTGTCTTTTACACCAGGAGAATTCATTCCCAAGATCCATCCTGAGGCACTTTTTAGTGCAGAGGTTGTTCTGCTCCCTCTGCTCCTCCCACAGCTGAAACTGAGCTATCTATAGCCACCCTCAATTAACACAGGCCTCTTTAATTGACATCCCTTACCTTCATAGAGAGGCTATTACTTATTTATGTCCAACATGGGCAAAGCAAGGGCTGTAGCACACCAGGCCAGGCACTGTGCTGGGAGCTGTGCTGCTGACTCACTGGTATGGTTCTGCTCCCACAATCAATGGCAGAACAGCAATGAATATTCACTTTTGATGATTACTGCAAGAATCCAAAGCAGCAAAACACTTAAATACAGATTTAAGTCACAAAAGTTAATTGCTGAACTGGGAGCAGAACCGAGCACTGCTACCTCTGCGAGAGATTTTTCTATATAAGAGGTAGACTTTTTATTTTCAGCAGTGTTATGTAATGTATTTCCTCCTGTTTGCAATCCATTAATATTTCTAAACCTTTCTTAGCATTGCTCAGACCCTGTCATCTTATTCTATGGCAATATCTAGCATTATCATACTCTGTTTACATTTATCCAAGTTAAACGTTACATTGCACAAGCTGTCTATACGAAATAATTACAGTAAATTTAATAGTGATTGCTGTGCTTTAGTCTGAGCAAAAGTTGAGCTGCTTTTATACTCTATGGAGAATTCTAATAGTCTTCAGAAGAAAAGATGGAGAGATAGACATGAGCAAAGATTAAAACAGCTTGCAGGTTTGATGGGTATTATCTGAAATATTTAATAACTCTAATATCACAATTCTTTGGTTATGATTCTGTCTGAAGGAATGGATGTGATATGATAATTCTCTTCTTTTTTTATTTTTTTGTTTGCTTTTGGAGGTTTTTTTGGACAACAACTGATCAAGAAAAGTGAGTGATTTTCCCCTCCAGTTCTTTCCCTCTGCTTCTGTCTCTTATGAACAATTCCTTTGCTGATTCTTGTGGGTGAGATTACAGTCCTATTTCTAATCAGTTATAGGATGCATCTATCTGTCTTAAAGTGGACCGATGTGCAAGACAAATAATAAGATTATTTTCTTTCTGTGCTCTATTACAATAAAGAACTCAAGTTTGCATAAGCATCATGTACGAATCAGGTTCTTTCTTATAAACATCTCAAAGGTAAACTCCTTATAACTTCATTGGAACTCTAGGATTTTCCCTGCAGATACTTCTTACATTTTCTAGGATATTGAAAGCTGCATTAAATAATATCCTGAGGTATTGAGCTGCACAGACCCAAAAGCCAGAAACCACTAGACAAAACACCCCAAATGAGGTTTAAAACATCTGATACTAAAAGCAGCACATCGCATTTGCTCTCGTGTAGTGAATCCCAAAATTTGCCAGAAGTAAAAAAAAATTTAAGGTCAACACTGTGCTTTTGCCAAAAACCAGTAAGGAAAAACACAATAGGAAGGAGAAGAAAATATTTTTTTGTCCTTGGTTTTCCCTTGAATGGAGACAATCTGCTAGAATTTGCATTTTACACTCGGGGGCCCGTTTCTCTCCCTCCCGTCTGAACCACTCACCCCTGCTGCAGGAGTCAGTGGGCATTCGGTGTTCCTTGCTGAGGCAGAATTGATTCTCTTGTGTTTCAGAGGCTTACAGCTCAGCTCTTCACAGTGCAAATAAATTGACAACTTTTCCAAACTATGAACAACCTGCTTTCTCCCTGTAAACTCAGATAATAGAATACATGCATGTGATATATGCATATTATACAACAGAATATTTGGTTGGAAGTGACCTACAGTGATCGTTTAGTCCAGCTGCCTGCTATCAGCATCTCACTTTTGAGAAACAAAAAGAAATCCAAAAAAACATGGGGGAAAAAAACAATGAAGGTTATATGTGTGTACAGCTAATGTTAGGGAAAGTAATATCTGTAAAACTCTGGTTCCTGATACCCTTTTCTTACTAACCCAGTAGTCACCTAGCCAGTGGTTTGGTGTAGAGAAAACAAGCTGTTGGCAGACATTTTCAAGCAGCAATACTTGTAAAGGAGTGCATGTTATCTGTGGTGCATATCATATGTATAAAACCACAGCTGCTACTTTTTCACTGTAGATGTATGCTGAGGATGTCTGAAAGGAGGGAAGGAAGAATCTCCTCTTTGATATGTTTAGAGCCACCTTGTGGTCCCGCTTTGGATATCTCCTTTAGCCTCCTTCTCCTGGGAGCTGAGAGAGCTTTGATGCCACCACTGAAGAGATCTGAGGGAACTTTCCATATGATTTAGTTATAAGTCCTTTTATTTTTTTTTTTTTTGCATATATAGTTGTGTGTATAGGCTCCTGCATCATAACATGATTTCTCAGGCAATGTCTTAAAAATACTTAATAGAACTTCAATAACCTGAAAAGAATAATGAGCATGAAGGCAGTTTGCTCTTTCAGCCTTTCCGTCCATTTTCCAAAAGCTGAAACCTGGTGATGTGTTTAGCATCTTTCCAAACCAAATGAGAGACTTACCCACCTGTACCATAGGACAACAGTGGTAAAGATTTCCTATGGCATATCTGAGATAGGGGCTCACAGTGCAGACAGTAATGAATGGATTTATGACTTGTGCAGTAGTTCTGCTTAAAAAAATAAAAAAAAAAAGTGTCATGATATTATTAAAAATCTCCTTTTTATAAGTATTCAAAGCATCATATGTTGGCACTGCCTTGGCTCAGTAAAACCTTTTAATGGGTTTAATTTAACATATAAAGTCAGAAGATTGTTCCTATTTTTAAAGCTGAACAAGTGTTTTGTTGAATCAAGGTCCAATTTTTTTTCTTCCTGAGATTTTATTTCTGTTCATGCAGGAGAGATGACAGTGGGAATCAGGCAAGGCAAGATGCACCTGACCTGTCTATATAATTGAAGTCAATAACAAACTCATTCATCTGCTCCTGTTATACCCTAAGGAAGGTAACCAGGAAACTTGTGGCACACTTCAAGATGCCTGCAAGAGGTTTGATAATCCATGCCCTGGCAGTGCCTCTCCAACAACTCTGCAGGGGAGCCACTTCCAGTGCAGGTATCTGGATGGCAAATTCCAATGCAAAGTGAAATTACTGCTAACCATGGTCTCTGCAGATGTTTTCTCATCCCTGATAGCATCAATAATTTAGGTTTCATGGGGCATCAATTTAAGTTAATATAGCTAAGGGTGTACTTAGAGCCAGTTTAAACAAAGGGTGGTTAAATAAGGATGTCCTTAAATCAGACTAGAACATCTCGCATTTTCTTACCTCTTTCAAGTACAGGAGTTTGTTCGTACCAGTATAATTTTTAGCTTTGTGCAGGATTATATTTTTTCCCCTCATTTAGCACCTCTGTTAAAGCCTCCTGAAGTCAATGAAAGTCTTTTCACTGACTTAATTTGATTCTGGATCCACTCAAACCCTTCAGCTCATGACCTGTAATGATTCCAGTAGGTTCCAGTGGAGCAGCAGCACCCTGAGCACCACACCCACACACAGGTGGACATGTTCACCTCACAGGGCATTCCCCAAGCTACTACTTGCTATTTTCTTAAAACGTGGCAAATTTCCCACTCCAGTCACAGTGAAGAAAGTGAAGAGTCTGAAAGTAAGCTGGCACTGAATTGCTTTGATTTTCCTCCCATTCAAAGGGAGTTCCCACCAGCAGCTTAAGCAAGACATTTGTTTTTCTTGTATTTGAAGAAAAGTAGAGCATGTTTTCCTTCCCTGGGATAAAATGACACTTCGGATGGACCTCATGAAGTTGTTGAATGGATGTCTCTGTCCAAGCAGCACTGAAAGGATACTTGTGTGTTCAGGCAGACCCCACAGGCTGGGGCTCAGATGCAGTTCTCCCTGCCTGGAAGCTGCCCACACCCCTGCTAGGCCTGGGACCTGCCATGAGTCATCTCTGCTCAATACCACCCGTCATGGAGAGAGCACTGCATGGACAGAAAAAGGGTAATTTTTTGCTCTAGTTGCCTGTTGAGACAAGACATGACCTCTGGAAAAGATCATGGAGAATACTTACAGAAAAGAAACAACTAAATATGTCTTAAGAGGGTAGGACTGTCCATCACACAGATCACAGAGCAGAGAGGGAAAATCTCACTCTGAGCACAGACACAGACAAGTTACCATGTTACTTCAGCAGACTCACAGCAGCTTGGAGCAGGTTTGGAGGCATTCCTCCCAAATGCAACCCAAACTGCCAGTGTGCAGGAATGGGATGGCACCACCAAGCAGTTGGCTCTGGAGATGAAAGAGGAAGCAGTAAGTAGGGCTTTGTATGGAAAGAAAATGGAGGAGAAGGAGCAAGAAAGAGAACAGCAGCTTGGTCGATACAAGGAGACTGAGCAAGCTGCAGTGAGCAGAGCCATCCTGGAGACGTGGAAAAAAATAGGGGAGGGCAAGAGAAGGACTTGTCCAGGTAAGAAGGGAAGTCTTAGGCCAGTTGGTTCCTGAGCTGGTCAGGAGGGAAGGGGAAAGCAGGGAGAAGGGGGAGAGGCTTTGGCCCTGGGCTGGAGAGTGGGAAGGCACTGGAGTGAGGTGGTTAATAGACTGCACTCGGCTGCCTCACCAGGAATGGCAGTGACACCTGACTGGGAACTTGGGGGAAGAGTTGGCGGCTTATTAAAGCAGCCGGACCCTGGCTGAACCCCACGACTACACGCTAGGATTGCTGTGTGCCCCTTGATAACTCACAGCTGCTGATAAAGTCCACTGGTAATGGCTTTTTGCTAATGAGAAAAGTGCCGCTGATTATGACAAATAGCCTTGGACCAACAGGCTAAGCTGCTACATAGGCTCCCAATTGTCAGTCTGGGTGATTTTTGCATTTCATTATTTCTTTCCTGACGTCCTGGCTCCTTCTATCTTTAACGTACTCCCAGAGCCGTGTGTCACAATTTTAATAACACTTCTTTATCTCAATTTTTCCCCCCTCTCTCCATGGGAGCTGGAAACAAAAGGCTGTTACAGAAATAATGTTTAACCTCGCTCCTGTGCTGCAGGGAAAGAAACCCCACAGCTATTGTTCAAGAATTAAAAAGGCGTAAATAGGGCACACAGAGCCCACTCAACCCTTAAAGACAGACTTTTAAAAATGCCTATTATTACTATTATTTAGAGCTCTTTCATGCACAGCTTTGAGGCCTGCCATGTTCCCTTTCTCTTATCCTGTGACAAAGGTATAGCACATATCTAAGCACCAAGAATGAAACCTTCATGGACAGTGACACTGTCTCCCTGTTTTGAATGCCTTCTAATAATAGTAATATTATTTCAAAGGGAAGAATGTAGGGGCGGTGAAGCCATCAAGGATTCAGAACAAACTTGCTATCTTATTTTCAATTGGTTACAAATCATCTTGTCTTTAAAAAAACGAAAGCTGAAGAGTATGGGGTTGGCAAAGCAGAACAAAGGACAATGCACGTCCTAAGACAAGGTGTTAAAATGATGCTTTTCTGCCCTTAAGGTTACAAAACAGCAACAAACAACTGAAGTTCATTGAGTTCTCTCCTATTCTCACATCACAAGAATTCGCCAAAGGTCTCTGCTTCTGAGGATTCAGTGCTGCCTATGGTTCTACTGCTGGATCCTTGTCCATCCATGCTGTCCGTGACATGGTGTCCTGCAAGAGGCAAAAGGGGCAAACCACAGCCCGCAGAAGCACCTTGCAGTGGCTGTGTGGAAGGCAAGGATACAAGATGGATGTTGCGAGGGAGGCAACACTTGGGCAATTGGGGTTTCAGACCCTGATAGGCTGCTTGTGAATGTAAAACCAAGGAGATAGAAAAATGCTCCTGAGAGCAGAATTACAGATCAGTGGCAGACAAAGTGGGAGCACAGGCAGCTCTCCCCATCTGCCTAACCAGTCAGGCAGTGGGAGGTTTTAAAGGACTGAATGATCAGGGGAGTCTGCAAAAGAATTCGGAGGTGAATCTGAGTTCAGGGCATAGGATTTAACTGTACAACTCTATGTCTATCTATCAGTGGCATTTCTCTTCGTCTGTGATTTTATAAATTGCAGCACTAGAATAACATTTGCTTTACAGGTGTTACAGCTACATCACATCAGTGATGTTAAAATCATCTCAATTGGAAAAGAAAATTGAGCTTAAGCCTCTTAGTTCCTCTATGATATATAATATGTAACTAAAGGATTCCTGCTTTAGTTTTTAAGTATCTTGGGAAGTTTTGGGCTTTCTAAGCTTTGTCATCCCAAACTGAAAGTGAAGAGCGATAAATCTTCAGTTGTGTTCAACCTTCACTAATACTTCTTTACGTTTTTCTTGGAAAACTTATGAATCATGAAAATAGTTAAAAATACACAAGAAAATTATAGAACCTGTTTAGAGCTCGTTTGCTTGAAATTTTGTCAACATCCTAATTTTATAGTTGCCTATAAAATGTAACTTGAAAAAAACCCGTACAAAACAGATGAAATTATTGTACTAAAGACTATGTTTAAAGTATTTAGTAATCTTGTTTATTAGAAAAATAAATGCTTTCTAATGTATGACAGAGCTTACTCTCATACCGTACAGCTTGATTATTTAAACATGGTTATTACAAAGAAGCTTGCAAACCAGTTTTATTTGCTTTACCACAATTTTTGCTATTCTATGAGAAGAATCTTGCGGTATTCATTTTATCCATGAGAGGAAAGTTGACTTGATAAAAGTAACACAGCCAGTTCACATAAGTCAACTGTAAGAGCTGATGCAAGATCAGAGCCAGAAAATTAATGCACAATCAATTACAAAATCACTCTCAGAGCAACAGCCAGATACTAATCACTACCTTAGAGAAGGAGACCTTCACAAAATCCCACTGTCCCTTCAAAACCTCCTCTGGTTTGCTCTAGCCGATAACCTGCTGAAAGTCATCTCTCCTCCCAGGTTCTCTAAAGCAAAGCTTGAGGAGTAATTCTCAGTTGGGGCATTTCTTGGATGGCATTTGTGGTACTCATGCACTTCTCCAGTTTTAAGTTTTACTGGATAATATTCCACTGAAACTGAATTTTCATGTCCTAAAAACAAAAGCAGCAGCCAGGTTCTGACACTTAATTGCAATCTTCTCCCTCGCATAGTGCCATTGCTTTGAAGTCACTTAACTGAAGAGTGGTCCTATTACACTGAATCTAAAGGGCCCCTGTGTTAAAAAAATCCCTGCTGTTCCCCTCCTGCCAACCTCCAGCCTGCCTTTCTCCCTCTAAAATGTCTCTTTCCTTCATCACTTGCAAAGGCCTGGAAAATGCCTAGATGCCATTGTAAGAGAAATAAATACAGTCACAATAGAGGTCACACAAACTGTCTGATAGCTAGAGTTTTCAACATGTCAGTCGACATCTGGGTTGTGAGCCAAATTTTGTTACTATTAACCCGGAGAGTTTCAGTTATATAAGAAAATCAGTAAAATCCCACCAGCAGCTAGGAATTGTATCACATGCTAACCTGAACATGCCTAATCTTAACAGCAAGAACAGATAAATATTCCTAGTATTCATTAATTAAACAAACAGGAATTAAAACCTGCGATTTTTGGGGGGTGGGGGCAGGAGTCTGCTTTTTAACAATACTTTTTAAAAAAAATTTTTACAGTCCATTTACACCGGAAATTTTCTTGGCTTGATAGATGTTTGTGTTTGGTGAGGTATTTATTCTTTGCTGTACAGAGAAAGCATTTCCCAAAATTCAGGTTTGGCCGCTATAAATGTGAGGACATTCTTTTAAGGAAATATTTATATGTTTAGGTCTATTGACCATTTATACCATTATTTAAAGGGGTCACAGAAAAGGGCAGTGGTTATTAAAATGGAGAGAGCAAGCAAAAGCAGGAGAGAGACAGAGAGAGCAAGAGGTAAGAAACTCATAATGGGATTTTTCATGTGGAACGATCATTTTATCTAATACGTCTGAAAATGTAATCCATTACTACTAATTACCATGCTGGCATTGAAATACAGGATCACACTAACTCCAGATCCAGATAGAGGCCCAAATCTCTCCATTCATTGTGCTTTCCATCCCACCTCGCCTCCCTCCCTTTCTGCTCCACCAAGAAGAAATTCAGCCCTTCGGACATTAGTGAAGAAGGGCCCGAGGTCTCCCTATCGTCCTAAAGCAGAAGCTAAACAATATTAGCCAATCATTTTTGATAGATGAAGCATGGAAATTAGTTCCAGAGTTTAACTGATAACTGAAACCACACAGTTACATTCCATTATGGCAGCCTTAATTGATGAGCTCATTAAGCCCATTATTAGAGAAATTGATTTCAAATAGGCACTTAAAACTGGCTGGCAAAAGAAAAAGGTGAAGAGATACCATACAATGTGAAGAAAGTAACTAAAATACATAATGAAGCAAGTAATTTTATAGGTTTGTTTAATGAAAGCCTCAAGAGCATATTAGTTGCTGTGTGGATTTTAAACACTCATTTTATGTACTAATAAAGCTCCCGTCCATTATGGGAGTTCTGAATGCCTCCAATCTTTAATGCAGCTCTGCTACTAATTAATTAATTAACCCCAGCTGAAGCAATCAATTAGTCATGCAGAATCGACACTTTAAAGGTCTGCCAGGTAGCACTGGGTACCAGCGCAGAACAGTGGAAGCAAAGTTTCTTTTTAATTATTTTTATATTGCTTTCAGCATAACAGGAAAAAACAAGCAGGGCTAAAATTTAAAAGCTGCATTAGCTGCATAGTAAAAATGAGTGATTAACACTCTGACCTTACATTATTTCAGAGGATAAAGCAGTGGAACAACACTGGGAATTTTAGAGATGGGTTCAGATTGGAGATGTACAACCAGACAGTTAATTTTTAATACGTTCATCTCAAGCAGCCGCTGCTGCTCAGATTAAATGCAGAGAGCTGCAACTTTCTGGGCAATGCTTGGAAGTCCATTTTCACACCTGGGATCTGAGAAAGTAAGCACATGCAGTAAAGTTAGTTGTAATAAATCCTCCAGAATCAAATCTTCATTTTATTGCACTTATTTGTGAAAACAACAGCAGAAAAATAGGCCCCTTGGTATTAACCCCTCTTGTGTCTCTTCATTTCCTCCATTTACCTTCTCTTGAATGCTAAAATGCAGGGTCTTTATCCAAAGGGCACTATATAAATGGCCTTTCATTAAACAAAGCTCATCAGCCATGACCGATTAACCTCAGTTGTAAAGTGAGATTGCTGTCTACGTGAGCTTAAGCGTGGATGAGCTGCTTTGCTGGAAGACTGAACTCATGATCTTTCCACTGGGGTGAGTTTGGAGGAAAAGAGCAGGAGATTTCACTGAGGAGAGAGTTAAAAAATGGAGCAAATCAGATTATATTTCTTCTTTCAAGGATCTATTACTACTACTATTATTATGATTGTTATTAGCAACAGTATTAATCTTCTTTTCAAACCCCAGAGTTTGGTCAGCTTGCTGGTACTGTGCTGAGGACTCCTGGCAGAAGGTCTCTTGGTGATATTTGGGTCAGCAGAAGAACAGACTGAAGTTCATTCCCGATAAATGCATGGACATAGAATTTTTGCTTTGGCCTTGGGAACGGATTTATTTATTTATTTATTATTTTCAAGCCAGCTCCAAAAGGCTGCTGATAAAAGACTGGGAAGACAACTTAGAGTGTCCACGTCCAACATGGCAATCTGTCTTTTCACCGCACATTTTACAGCTACTTAACCCTAGTAACTTGTGGGCTCAGCAGAAATCTGCACTTCTAATTTAGTCATCTTCCTTACCTTCCATGGCATTTGGAGACTGGGTAAAAAAAGCACCTGCAACACTGAATCTCTGCTTATATTTGGCACTTCTTATTCAGTGTGGGTCCTCTCAAGATCAAATTCTGAGGCACCCATGCTTTCCCTATGCCTTGCTCCAGGAAATTACAGGGCCTGTCCAAGAGCTAGACTGGGCATTAAGGGCTGGAAACCTAATCTATTCTGCACAGCAACATCTAAGCTTAAATATCCAAGTCCTTTATTGTGTCTTGGGTTTCATTCACAGACTGGGCCCATATGGCAAAAAAATTGCTGGTGACACAAAGTTGGGAGAACTATTCAAATTGAGAAGATCTGGAATAGCATAAAGAGGTCTGCCTGAAACCACCCAGAATGCATGGCTGTGATCCAGAATTGCTACTACAAAAACAAGAATCTTCTGCTGGAATCAAGGCAAGAGGAGAAAGAACCTGAAGGAAAATTAGTCCCAGCGTGATTGACAATGCAAGTGTTCATGCCAGCTCTTATGATTTGCTAATCAAAGCAAATTTGATTCTAGACTGCATCAGACAATGTATTTTTAAGCAGAACTAAGGAAATACTGGATGTATGGACCCAGCACCAGACTTTACCATAAAGAAAGGAATATTATTCCTAAAACCACATTCAGGAAAGATGAGTTCACACTGAACTGAGGCAGACAAAAGTTATGAAGGCGTCTTGAGAAATGGAGGCCTTTCTTTTTAAGAGAGTTTTGTTTAGCCTGGCAAAATGAAGGCAGATATGTGATACAGTTCTCTCTATAAATATATCAAAAGGAGCATCTTCCCCAGCAGGTAAAAACATCTATTCAGGCTAAAGGGTAAGGTTGGCTCAACAGCGAATGCATATGAATAAATAATATTCAAATAATACACTTCAAATTGGCTATAAATTTAGAATGAAAATTAGAAGAAATTTACCATTAGAGGCCTGAGATTCGAGAACAGCCCTCAAGTGGGTAGAGTCAGAGAAGGGAATCTAAAGGATTTCAGAAGGCACTGTTATTTATGACAGTTTATGATAAAGACTATATGACTTGTTGACTTCGATATGCCTCAGAGAGGATCCCCTTTCCTTGCTTTTGGAGGTCAAGCTTGCTGCAAGCAGCATCCAAGTGGAGTTTGGTATATGCACCTGCAGGCATTGAAAACCAGAAGCCAAAGGGACCTACTTCTGTTGTTTAGAGCACACTCAAATATTTGTGTGACAGCAACCAGAGCTTCTTAGCTCCTGCTGTCCAGTCTCAGTGCAAAATCAGTGCCATTCCCTTGCTGAATTTATAGCAAAGACTGATGCTGAACTTAACCTTTGTGGCTGTATGAGAAAGGCAAGATGTCCCATCTCCTCTCTTGAATGACAGGAGGCCTGGGATGTGCAGCATTTATTTTGCTGCTAAGCAATGCAAGGAATACAGCTGACATCAAACGTGGATACACTTGCGACCAACTCACACATCTTCGTCAGGGAGAGAACAGGTTTCATCACACAGTCCAAATGACCTGCTACCCTTGTTAGCATGGCAGGATCAGTGAGGATGCAGAACATCAAGCTGAATTCTGTCTGACTTCCGTGTCACCAGCAAAACAGTGAGTGATCAGACTGTATCGTCTTCCTTACTGAGGTATTTGAGCACAAAAGAGAGCTGAAAGCATAGGTTCACGTTCCATAGTGCAGTAAGTATCTTTGAAGTTAGAAAAGTCATATTTTTATTTGTATATTCTACACATTTGGCCTGGAAGCCATGGAGGGCAGATAAATTTCAAGCCATTTACTTTTCAAAACAGAATTGTATGTAGTACAAGAAAATACTTTGGGTTCTTCCTTCTTCTGTATTTGTTTGGTAGATTAGGGTATTACTGTTTTATTTGTCATTGGTGGTTTTTGTCCTCCTTTCTCTTTCTGTGGGTTCAAACCAGGTGATTCCCCAGAGTCCAGATTGCTTCCGGGCCAGGCAGAAAAGTATGGACAGCATAAAAAGAGCAAAGGATTTCAGTTATTGTGCACATTCCACCCTTAGACTGGATGGACAAAGTTGGGTGTGGGTCATAAAAATGCTTGCAATTTGAGTGACAGCAGAGGTCTGGTTACTGCAATGATACGATCAAATTGATAAGATCACCAACTCAAATAGGTTCAGTTCCATGGAAGTTGGATGATTCAAATATCAAATCCACACAGGTTAAAGAACCTTTACTACACATAAAAATTGTGGTATTAACTGACACTTCACAAATCAGCCACATGTGAATAAGAGAGCATCTTCAACACTGGACCAGAAGATCCTTCCCAGGCTACCCCAAAGCAGTCTCCTGTGTGTTAACAGCCTAAGGAAACACATTCAAGATGTGCAGATTCCCAAAGGAAAATACAAATTTGAGCTGTCAGTAATTTACCAGTTCTCCCCAGACTAGGACTGTGCAGACAGTTGCCCACACAGTACCTGCATGGACCTTATTCTGCACTACTGAGAAACTGGAGCTGTGCTACAGTTTCCAGCTTTGTTTCCCAGAACTCCAAGTAAAAGTATCATCACTTTACCCCTTTATCTCATTTTACATTTAACAAAATAATTCATTTGGAACAACCTGTTTTCCACTCTGTTATTGCAAAAAATATTGTTTGCTAAGGCTGAGCCTTTTGTAACCTAGAAATTGTGAATATGTCCAAAATAATGTGTAAAATTTAGACAAGTTGATACTCGAATGAGCACAAAATGGTGCATTAGGGAGGGGATAATGAAGGGCAAATGAGTATCACAGCCATAAAAACACCAGTAGAATAAAGGTGGTCTGTAAGGGCTCCCTTTGCACTGAAATTCTGTGCGAGCACTTGCATTCCAAGTGAAAACTTCTTGGAGCAGATGGAGAACAGGTCAGGTGAAGGATAGTAAGTCTGAAACCACTGCATCAGAAATTGGCATGTGCCTATATCCCAAGATTAAATGAATCTAAATAACTACTCATGCAAGTCTTGATGTCTCTAATGGAGAAACAGAAGACAAAGCAAAGGCTATAAGTAAAATTAAAAAGTAGAGACAAGTGAGTATAAAAGCACATATTACAAACAAAAAGGAGGCATAATGCCGAACACAGGACAAACATTACCAAATCTTATCAGAGACTGATTAATGCCTGTTTCATTCAAATCCTTCATCTGTGAGAAACCACTGGGGATATGAATCCAAGCAGATTAGAATCAGTTGAAATATTAGCTTGAATACAACAGCATAAAACCTCAAAACATCACTCTGGTAAACAGGCTTTGTACGCCAGGGCTGATTGCAAGCTGCCTGCTCATACAGTGCAGAGAATGAAGCCTAAGACAATCATGTTTCTGATTTCACGCGAGTTTTAGGATTGTGTAATTCCAGTGGCTGATCCAGAGGACACAGACAGAATAATTGCTGTTTGAAAAAGAAGAGAAAATGACATCTCCTTCGTTAAAATGTTCTTGTTTCATCATCCCACTCCTTACATTTGATATTAGATATTTGATAGTAATGTTGGAAGATTTCCTTTCTCAGCTGAATTCAAAGTGCAAATGGATCCAAACTCAATTTTCTGTTTCAGGTACCACAGAGCTGCATCCAGTTGCTGACCACTGTCCCAGCAACGGAGCTCTCCATCCTGAGCTGTTTGTCCATGCTCTTTGTTGCGAACTTCTTCAGCCCCCAGAGGAGCACACTTCAGCACATGATCAGCATTTATGTACAGAATTCTAAATTAAAGGGAAAAAAAAAAATCTCAGTACCGAGCCAGCTAAGCCCCATTCTGACCCAGGAGAAATTCTTTATGTACATCCAAGGGGTGCACACTTACCAAGCACAATATCTACGCGTCTTTTAAATCCCTCCAGAAATACTGACTCCACCACTTCCCTGGGCAGCCTGTTCCAATACTTTTCATTTCACATTTCTTCAGTGAAGAATTTTTTCCTAATATCTAATCTAAACTTCCCCTGGTGCAACTTGAGGCTGCTTCCTGTCGTTCCCATCACTTTTTCCTTGAGAGAAGAGAGTGACCCCCACCTCACTACAGCCTCCTTTCAGGTAGTTGTAGAGAGCAGTAAGGTCTCCCTTGAGTCTCCTTTTCTCCAGGCTAAACACATCCATCTCCCTCAGCTGCTCCTCGTCAGACTTTTGCTCCAGTCCCATCACCAGCTTCATTGCCCTTCTCTGAACACAGGATTTTAGGTGTGGCCTCACCAGTGCCCAGCACAGGGGGACAATCACTGCCCTGGTCTCCCTGGACACAATATTGCTGATCCAAGCCAGGATGCCATTGGCCTTCTTGGTCATCTTGGCACACACTGGCTCATGTTCAGGTGCTTTTGACCCTCAAGTCCTTTCCCACTGGGCAGCTCTCCAGCCACTCTGCCCCCAGCCTGTAGCGCTGCCTGGGGTTGTTGTGACCCAAGGGCAGGACCCAGCTCTTGGCCTTGTTGAACCTCATTTCATTGGCCTCGGCCCATTGATCCAGCCTGTCCACATCCCTCTTCAGAGCCCTCCTGCACTCCAACAGGGCTCCACCAACACCCCTGCCCAACTTGTCTGCAAACTGACTGCCCTCAATCCCCTCATCCAGATCATTGATAAAGATATTAAACTGAACCAGCCCCTATACTGATTCCTGAGGGACACCACTGATGACTGTCCACCAGCTGGATATAACTCCATTCCCCAAACTCTCTGGGCCCGGCCATCCAGCCAGTCATTTGCCCAGTGAACAGTGCACCCATCCAAGCCATGAGCAGCCAGTTTCTCCAAGAGAATGCTGTGAGAAACGGTGTCAAAGGCTTTACTGAAGTCCAGATGGACAAAATCCATAGCCTTTCCCTCATCCACTAAGTGGGTCACCCTGTCATAGAAGGAGATCAAGTTGGTCAAGCAGGACCCCTTTTTCATAAAGTGATGCTGGCTGGGCCTGATCCCCTGGTTGTCCTGTACAGGCACTTGATGGCACTCATGGGAATCTGCTCCACGACCTTCCCTGGAACTGAGGTCAGACTGACGGGCCTCTGGTTTCCCAGATCCTCCTTCTGCCCCTTCATGTAGATGGGTGTCACGTAGGCCAACTTCCAGTCACCTGGGACCTCCCCACTGAACCAGGTAAAAGATGGAGTGTGGCCCAGTGAGCGATTCCACCAGCTCCCTCAGTAGCCTTGGGTGGGTCCCACCCAGCCCCATAAACCTGTACTGGTTGCTGACCATTTCCCTTTGGATTATGGGGATTATTTCTCATTTTTGCCCCTGAAGCTGTTGAGAGCAATTTCTCACCATGAGGATTAATAAACCAGTCCTGTCTCTGCTTTGTGAAAACCATAAAAACAGACACTCTTGGTCTGAATTTCTCTTGCCCCTTATCTGTGTATGTCCCCAAGCTTACAGCTTCACATGATAGAAAGGCAAAGCAGGGAGTTCATAAGCTTAATAACCACTTGACTTTCACAAATACTTTCTGCTACAAGATGCTGAACAATTTAAAAATGTTCCAGTATTTATATAGCATCCCAGATTAAATAACTGTTGTCATTTTCTGCCTTCATTGTTCTTATAGTCAATTCAATTGAAAATAGGCCCATTAAAAGTATTCATTTGTAAAATATTGCACTATAGCTATTTTTTTTTATTTAGCAGTTCTGAAAACACCTACCAAGTGATTGCCATTTAAAACCCACTTAAAGGCCAATTTACACAACATTTGTGCTTGTGTAAATAAGGTTTGCTGTTATGTTAATGTGCAATTGCACCACTTGTGCTGTTTTGAAGGATAATTCACAATTTTAAATTGTGCTGTATGACAGAAGAATTCAAGGATGTTTTAATCACAGCTTTCGTTAGCATTAATCAGATGTAAAAGCACATACTGTTTTGTCTGCTGCTGAGAAGCAGGCAGTGCAGAGACAAATGACTGAAAGGAGATTTACAGTTTTTCTACCTCAGATTTCCAATTAAACCTTGGGTATTTAGTTAATACTCTCAGCTGGAAGTCTCATGATAGAGACAATACACAAGAAGATCTATAGCACTGTTAAAAAAACCCCCAAAACCAACAACAAAAAAACCATAAGCCAAACTGAAAAAAGAACCTTCACAAATTTGCTAACAATAGTGTTTTTATTTCAAATAACTGTAATTTTTCCTCTGGGCATTGCTGTAGATTATGCATTTTCCTTCATGATTTTTTAATGAAGGACTAATTTACCTATTGTCCAAGTGCATTATAGACTGTAAGTATGATTATTTAATTCAGCACAAAATCCAGCATGTCAAGATTAATTCATATTTACTAAATGTTTATAAATTAGGTATCTAAATCTTCATGGATGAATGCCAACTTGTACTAAGACTTATTTCTTTTCTTCATAGACATTTCTGTAAGTGCTTATAGCCATACCGAAGAACTAGAAAGAACTGATGGCAACAATATATTTACAAATCATCTGCTGAGACCATATAAACTCTATAAAGCAGGATTTTTTTTGTAATTATAGGCTTATATAGTGGCAAAATAGGAACCTAGTGCATGTCAGCAGTAGCTATTGGCCACTGCAATACAAATAAATACTAATAATGTGTTCACTCTCGAGGAGAAAAGGCAACGCAGAAAGAACCGTGTCCTTTCAGTACCACCTGGGGAGCCATTCTGCTGTGCCTTTTGCAACCGGACGTGTCTATCTCGCATTGGCCTTTTTAGCCATCAGCGCGCTTGTAGCAAGCGTGGGTAGAGTCCTTCACAAATCTTCGTTTGTGAAGCCTAGCCGTGATGATGAATGTGTATACATTAGTGTACAATCATATAAAGGTTGGAATAAATACAGTAGTAACATTCCTCTGCTTACATTCATTTGAGAGCCAATCTGCATACTGTTTTCCCTTCAGAAACACTTCCACAGTGTGTTTAACCCAACCTCTGGATTGCACTGAGTTTTAAAATGCCCTTTAAGGGCTTCTGGGCAGCTGGTCTCATTGGACCCTGTTCAGAGACTCCTTTGAGCCCAACAAGCTTTTAGTTACATTCATATTTCATTCCCTGGCACAACACCCTATAATCACTGTGCATTTAATTATTTAAATATAATGCAAGTATAACGGACTAACACTTAAAAAGTACTTGATGGGCTTTTCATTCTAGCTATCCCTCCTCCAAAAATCCTTCAATAATCCCTCCTCTAAAAATCCTTCACTAATCCCTCCTCTTTATTTTGTTGCTGGTGCTTTCTTTGGCTGATCTGATCCAAGCAGCTCTTCTCAAACTGTCCGGTTCCTCCAGCCAGGGCCCCAGACTGGCATTCACACCAGTGATCAAACATATCCCTGCCCTCTTTTGGTCTTGAAAGGTGTCAGTCTATGTGGCTCTAAAGCACTCATTGCACCATTTGTGTGATGTGATGATAAAACCCTACAGGACACTCTACTATCAAATATCTCTCTCCTTGCCAAGAGCTTGTCTCTACCATCATCAAAATGTATAGAATATTAGGATCATACAATTTTTTTAGGTTGGAAAAGACCTCTAGGATCATCCAGTCCAACCATTAACCTAGCACTGCCAAGCTCACCACTAAACCCCCATCTAAAAGCCACATCTACACATTTTTAGAGCACTTCCAGGGATAGCAATTTCCCCTATGCAGTCTGTTCCACTGCTTGACCACTGTTACCATGAAGAAATTTTTCCTAATATCTAAGCTGAACCTCCTCTGCTGCAACTTGAGGCCATTTCCTTTTGTTCTATCACCTGTTACCTGGGAGAAGAGACCAATCTCCACCTTGCTACAACTTCCTTACAGGTAGAAGCAGCATGGCTTTCAAAAACAATACTTTTACCATCTACCGCAGTGCAGGGTCCATTCACACTACACTGCACCAGATGCTTTTGGAGAGTCATTTGGTGAGTGGGAAGCATCTGGGGAGCCACACACCAAAACTCATCCACAGTGTAGCCCTGTGATTTTCAGGAGCTGCTTTATCATATGCCTCATGCATACAATGCTGCAAGTTATCCTAACAGAAGTTTTAGGCAAGCTGACTTTTATTGCTGACAAATTGAGGCTCAAGAACATGTTGCAGTGCAATGGATGGCATGGGGCTGGTCATCTGTCAGACAGGATCTTAGCTCAGACTTATTAATATTCATGGTTGGAATGCTTCCTTGGATGTATGTGCCTCTTCAATGCATTCATTCCAGCTCTGTATTAACACTTGAAATAGTGATTTTTAGCAGTGTGACTATAAAATAAATTCCCATGCAAACCTTCCTTGCAACAATGAAGTGCGTGTTCCTTAGCATAGCTCCTTGCTGATAGTAAATTTAATTACCCACCTCTTATGGAAAACCAGGGAGAATGTAGGCAAAAATTGTCTCCTTCTGAAGGGAGGAAGGAGGTCTCAGTGCTGTTAGAAGCTGTCCTCAGCACAGAAGAATATCTTCCAGTTATTCCTGCAATGCTATTTCCATGTTTTCTCTGCTCTTTTCCCCCTTTAGCTAAGGTATTTCACAGCACACAGGCATAGAAGGCACAAGGCAGTATGATCAGTGCAGATTGTGCATGGAAGATGTGGAAGAGCTGTTCAACCTCTTGGAGTTGGAACTACTAAGTCCTCAACACATTCAGAGCTGTTTGTGTGGCATTCCCGTATCCTAAACTTTGCTGTCCCTGAGAAAGGACTGGACCCCACAAGAGTGATAAAAGGCTCAGCCAGCCTTTTGAAGCATCTCAGACACTATAGGGTTGAAACACTTTAAAAACCGCCCTTGACAATATATTAAACTATTTCTGTCAGTGCCTCTACAGCTCATCTGATAGATACTAATGGCTTCAAGCAACAGTCCTATTTAGCATGATTATTGTTTTCATTTTTTAAAATGCACTCCATGCTCAGTTAGTGCTAGACACACCTTCATTACTCCTATCTGTTTGGAGAATCACAGCCTCCAGACTGACATATGAGACATCTCAGAATGGCTGAAAAGCAGTTCATTACGTGAATACATCACATATCCCGGTAACATCAATTGCAGTAACAATTCTTAATGCAACTAATAAGGTGTTAAAAGTCTCTACAGTTTTTTTGGTTATCTGACTTGTTTAAGATACCAAGCTGGGTTTTCATCACTTCTCAATTGGAAGGTTTAGCAGATTTAGTTTTTGTTAAAAATATATATATTCTCTAGGTATGCGTTTTTTTCAGAGATTCCTCTACCATTATAAAGCATAGTGAAGAGTGCTCAGGAATTACTGAGTACAAAATGATGTGCCAGCTGTAGTGAATACAGATTGCCAGGTACTTTCTTGATCACTGACAGCTGCTGATGTTTATGTTGCAATCCTACAAACAAAGAAAAATCTGGACTACTTTCTTCTCGATGTCAAGATCGGTTTAAAGGAGTAGCCATTTGTTACATGAGGTGCAGACAACAGAATAAATCTAGCACTAAAGAATAACCATTCCAACACCCTAAAGTACTCTTACCCAGTAACACCCCTTCTGGAAGGCAAGACTCAGGCACTATCACTTTCTATAGATCTCAGCACATAGAATCTAGGTCAGAAGTGCCAGACTTAGGAGAGGAAGGAGTTCTAGTTTAAATTATATCAGATATTAATCTAAAATAACACCCCTCCACCCCACGCACAGCAGATTTTCCATACATAAACATTAAAGAAAAGGTCTACCCACAACACAACTATATTTAGTCCATAAGAGCTCAGCAGTCTGCCAGGTCCTGCTTTGACCCAGTCTGTGCCTTCATCTGCTCAAACAGCTTTTGATGGCTGACTTCAGATTCCTGAAAGCAGGAAACAAATTTCCATGTGCATACATTATCAAACTTCAACTCATGAAGTTCCTTCTAATGGATTGGTCCAGTGTTAACAATCTGTTTCCCTCCCTCTTCCACCTCTGCTTTATGTTTCTCACAAGTCCTTCCTATGACATGAGGAATAAAAAAAAAAATAGAGGTAGTTAGAGAAATACATTTCAGAAACAACAGAAATCAATTTAACTCCACTCCTGTAAGAATCAGAATTACAGTGGACTTTCATATTAACTTACCATGACTGTGAGACACGCTGGCTTATGACTTCAGTCCAGGTGCTTTTTGGACATGCAATCTGTAGAAAGAGTTCTGGTCTTCTGTTCCTCAGCATCGGTCCCATATTCCAACAAGGACATAACCAGCTTCAGGTGATTTCAAGTCCTTTAGTCATGGATGGAAGCTGTGTTCATATATTTTGTGGAGATCCCAGGGCAGGATAAGTCATCCACACAGCCCAGACTACTATATTCTCATCACTCAATACCCTAGTTAGCACTCCTTTTCACTCTGGCTTTCTTCCCTTGCCAATCTCTTCCCTCTGCACTCCTCTTCTGCCTGGGTTTTTGAGCTTGTCTAGGTGAGGATGTTATATGGGTTCACTTAATTTGTTCAGAGGAAGTTACCATATCCCCATACATATTCTTTTACGGGACAAAAAGTACAGCTGGCATGTTAGGCTGCAGAAAAGTCACCTTCCTGGGCAAAGTCATCTGTCTTCTCCCGAAAACCTATGGGGCTCTGCTTCTTGCATCTGCATTTCTGGCACTGGGCTTACCTGCTGCCTGGTTTCCCACTGCAGTTTGTCTGGGTGCCTTTCTGCTTACCCCTGTCCTAGGTCTCTCGGGATTCTGTTGTCCTCTTGGCGGAATTCCAGGCTATGGGGGATACATCACTTTTTCAGATGTGGAGCTATTGAATCCTTCCGGAATTGCATCACAACAGGTGGTTCACCACTGCAGGATACGTCAGACTTAAGTCTTTTTGCATACAACAAGCCTGGAAATGCTACTTTTTGGAGTTGTACCAGTAGCTGGGACAAGCTAAGTCTACACATTCATTAGACCTTCTCTCGTTTTCTGTCTCTATTTCCATTCCTGATGCAGCTTCGTGAATATAGTAGACATATAACTATGGATCCAAGCCCCACCTAATTTGTGCCATTCTCAACCACATGATGGGAGAGAAGCCGCATGGCTGTACAGCTACACCCACACGAGGTTAATGCTGGCTGTATCAAGGGGTGGTGGACAGATTTGTTGTTCCCCAGTGAAAGTAGCAGATGCGGAGAATTCGCAGCTGAGTTTCATTGTACTGGGCAGCCTGAAGATATGTCACACTGTCCCAGGTAGCCTCCAATTTTGTACCTGAAGTAGTTGCATACCCCATTTTCAGAAACACTCGGTTCCTAGAAGTCAACAGGTGTCATTCAGGGGCACACAATAGCACACGGACTGATCCAACCATCACTTTGGAGTGATCCTGAGAGACGGCAGCTCAGCTTCAGGAAGGACAACTGCTCTTTTTCTCCATCCTGTGATCAAGCATAGTAATTTTGCTTAAACATGATGTTCATGGTGCCATCCTGCACTGTGAAAAAAAATGGAGAAACCTAACAATCATGCCTATGGCTTATATTGAAAAACTTTCTAGTCTTAATCTATTTTATCCCTACTTCACTTTCCCTGAGAGCAATCACCAGCGGTATCAATGACCAAAAAAAAGCCTGAAGAATCAGACATCATTGAAGGACCTGCTGATGGCAGGACTGAGGATGTCACTGGGTAAACTGGAGGCCACTTTCCCTATATATCTCATTATATCTGTTCTGACAGCAAACAAGAGACTTCCAGTTTCCAGACTGTCAGTACAGCGCATTACACAAACATTACATTCCCTTAAAAAATAAAAATCTCAGTGGCTGAGTTATAAACTCCTCAATGATAATCGTAATGGAAACATTTCTAGGTCCCTACAGCCATAATGGGATTTCAGCAGTAATCCTACACTGTTTATGGTGGTGATATTTTAAATAATACGTTCCATATCTTTTACTTTTCCCCTTTTTTCATGGTGCTGTACATACTTGGCATCCTTTCAATGACAAACACTGAGCAAAGTGCACCAATAAATTATTTCCTCTTTGAATCCTTTTACCAAAGGAAAAAAAAATCTATGTGCACACACAGCACCTTGAGTCCAGCTAGTTAATCAGTTGCATTATTATTACCACCCACCTCCTCCTGTTAAAAAGCCAGATTTTTCTACCATTTGTGCTGCTTTTAATCCATAGGAAGTCAATTTTCCACTCATATATTAGTTTATTTTATATTTTCAAATTGATTCTACTATACATTGATTTCCTGTTGTGTGTATTGTATCCTGAGCTAGGATTATACATTTAGTAGAAGTGGATATTCCTGCCACATAAAGGTTGCTGCAGCTCTATAGGACCCTTATCTTGAAAAGGGAGAGTCCAATTTTATTGAAACAGCTAAAATCCCACTTAATTGAATTTTTTTTTTGCTAAGATGTACAAGCTTAGAGACTTTTGGTTTCCAATTCAACTTCAGCTTCGCGGTGTTTAAATTTCCAAACCCATAAAGACCTTTATGAAAAAGAACTTACAAATATTGTATTTCTGATATGGTGAATTACGGGAGAAGCTCAAGGTAAGAAGCAGTGAAATATCAATACTTTGTAGAACATCTTTTGATCATGCTGGCTTTTCATGGCCTGTTTAACACATTCCTATGGAAAAAGATGATGTTTGAACCCACATTTTACAATGTTGGAGTCCTGAAATGCTGCAGAGTAGAATTAGGGCTGTGCACTGCAACAGAAAAAAAAAACATGCTACGTGACAACATTTGATGCAGGAAGATGAGGCAACAAGAAATCCTAGTTCTGGGGTTAAATTTTTGGCTCAGCTCATAGCCACTGCGGTTTTATCTTCAATTCTAGGGAGTTTCAGTTCCAAACACAACACATTTTTTGTCCCGATTAGACTGCTTCTTAGATTTACATTTTAAAGGCTTTCCTTAGTCCTTAAGTAAAAAATAGACTGCAGAGAGTTTTTTTTCTTTTGTTTCAATGAAAAGTTACAGCTCAGAGGAAGCTGCTCACCTCTCTAGTCTGACTCCTGAGCTCGGTTCTGCAAAAACCTTTAAAGATGAGCACATAGTTTGTACGTTGAACACCAAGGCTGGCTGGAAGCAGGGACACAGAGATAGAACTAAGTAACAAAAGTAATACTTAGATTTGAATCAAATTGTTTTTGAAAATCCACAGGGTTGGTTGAACTATTCGGTATTTAGAGCTGTTCTAGGACAATGGACAGTTAGACCCCAGACTCATAGGTCCATGGAGCCCAGATAGCCAGGTCCCAAAGTGACAGAGATGACATTAAACCTCAGGGTCAGGCTTTTCTTGTGCATTTGCCCGTTCAAAGCCATGCAAAGCTGAGTGAAGCCCTTCCACTCTGAATTCAGCATTATTTTGTAACCATCTCACACCACTGACTGTGCACAACGCACAGCAACAAAGGACGTGGTCCAAGTGGCTCAGAGGAGGCTTGTGGTGTGATTTCTGGCCTTCAGTTTATAGGTACTTAAGAAACTGCTCTATAAAGCCCAGCATCTGGTAATTACAATATGAGAGGGCTGAGTGTGAGGCCTGGAGGATAAATCTTGCTGCCTGTTGTGCTTGCACAGGGAGAGAGGAGCTGCAGAGCATCTTCCCCAACCTTGGCAGAGCAGTGGTGACAAGGCTGGGTTCCCTGAGACTGGCTGCTGCAGAGGAAAGAGAGGATCCCTCTTCCCTGACAAGCAGATTGAGGGGCAGCCGATGCCTGGTTCCAAAAGAAAGGAGCAAAATTTGGTGAATGCTGCTGGGCCAGCAGCAGTGACCTGCTCTGAGGAAGAGTCACTGAATGAATTAATTGCCCTCCTCTTTTCTGGCAGCAACATGGGAAGATTTAGCCTGTCACTTCGAGAAAGAACTGCATTGTTCCTTCAAAGGAGCAGTGGCCCATGGATTTCCCTCTGGAGAGTCTGTGCCTCTTCCCAGAGGTTGAAGGTGTTGTTTGATGGGGACAACCAAAGCAATCTTGCCAAGGAAATGCAGAAGTAAGGCAGCAGAAGAAAGCACACTTGTATTCCACAGGCAGATTTCAGGCAGGTCTGGGTGTTCTGCATACTGTACACCCATTTCTGCTTTACTCCTTACCCCAGGCTCTTGGCACTTTAACCATCATAAAATTCAGACCCAGGCTCTCTGCCCCTCACCCTCTGCACGTAAAGCCTTTTCTTCTCCGTCACCCTATTTCAAACCCTTCCTCCCCCTTTTTTTGTACATTATTAAAAGAGTCAGATTATAAGTATCAGAGACACGATGGAGAAGCCACATGGTCATGCTGTTGTAGCCTCCTGGCCCTTTGACCCTTCCCCTCTCCCCAAGCCCCCATAGTGCCTTCTGGGTTTTGTTCACTTGCAGAGACCTTCATTATTTAAACTGCAAGCTCTTTGGGAGCGAAGATTGCAATTCTTGTGTGTGCAGTAATTAGCGCGTAATTAATTAACACCAATAATATGAAGGTGTCTCTTTATAAGTGGTAAAGAAGGAATCTTATTTCTCAACAGAAATTACTTTCTCTTTCCAGATGTACATTTCTGCAGGGGTAGATTTTTTTTTTTTAGTCAGTTTTACACTTTTCCCACTGAAATGTATTCACAGCTTCCCCTCCACCATCCCCCTAAGTGCTGTGTAAATAGAAAAAAAGCTAAATCTGCCCAGTGTGGAACGTCTCTTTTAAAATGTCACCATGTTCATTTTCAGAATCCTCTTCTGCATGGTTATCTCACTTCTCTTTACATTTGCTACCTTGTTAAGCCCCCACTGTGGTAAATAAAACATGAAGAGAAATAGAGAAAAATGTAAGGCTTTTATTTACTCTCATTTTTTGGATATATTTCTCTAGATGAATGCTTCTCCCTTTAATGAAACCCTTGACTGCTCCAGTGGTGAATGTGATTTAAGTACAGTGGAGACAGCTATGATTCACAAACCCTGTTCTACTCCAGCACTGACCGTTATCTGATGCCTCTTCATGCACAGTTGCCCAAATGACAGTTTAATGGCTCACTGTAAAGGCTAGTTATTTTGTATCTCTATCCAGTGAAAATGGCTAATGGTGATAAGGAAAGGAAAAAACAAAGCAATTGTTCAGATCTTCAGACTCAACCGAGCTACTTAGCGCGTGCTGAGAGCCTTCAATTAATTATTTCTTCAGTCCAGTGAAGCACTCCGAGATGATTTTAAAACTCACCAGCTGCACTAAGAGCCTATGTTAACAGGGTGCAAGGAGCTAAAATTACACATAAGCAGAGCTATTGGGTTTATTAGGGAGATGCTGATCATACCCATACTCACAGAAATAAACACCAAAAATATGTCCAGCAGAGTTAAGGGAAAAAAACAAATACAAAAAAAACCCCAACAAAACCCACCCAACTTTCCCTCCCCTTTACTTTGCACAGAAAAGAGACAAGAGAAAAACATATTGAAGGAAAACAGCAGAAAATTATTTAATATATCTGTCTCAAGAGACAAAGAGATCACTGCCATCAATGTGCTGCTCACCTGTGATTGCATGTGTGCACACGTGTGTATCTCAGCGTGTGTTTCTGCCTATTTAAAAAAAAACCAAACCACAACACAGAAGGGATGAAAAGAACAGAGTAAGAGAAAATGAAAGAAAAACCTCTAGGGACACAATTCAAAACATTAGTTAAACACATTTCTGATTTTCAGTACTTGAGTCTTCTCTCTACTGCTATGGTCCACAGTGCAGCAAGGATTCAATCCCAGATAGCGGATAGTGACTTTAGGAGCTGCCACAAGGGAAAAATTGCTGACTTTAATCATTGACAGATTTGGCACAAGCCACACTCTGAAAGTTAACATACTAACTCAAACGTAAGAACAATTTGCTGACTTCACTTTTATCAAAATCATACACAAGTTATAGATTCTGGGTAACATTTGCATGGGAGGTACAATTTAAATGTCATGCAGTTTAAAATGAGTAGGAGGGTTTGATGGAAAACCTGATTCGTTTAATTATAAATTTGTGAATGTTCCAGAGGATAAATTTCAAAGACAATCTTTTTTTTTTCAGCTGGTCCAAACTGTACCATCTGTTAAGATATAAAACACTGTCTGCCCAGTGATGTTAGATCTTGGAGTTTAAGCATAACAAGAATCTCTCTGAATAATCAGTTCAGGTCCATAATAAGACATCATTCATGGGGGTGGCATGGTGCAGCTTGAGGCCATGCTGAGCCTTCCCTACCTTGCCTTGAAAGATATATGTTTCTGGATAGCAAAGCTGACAACTATATGATCATCCAAACTTCTGCAGGGCAGTTGTCCGTGTAGATTGTCCACCTTGTACTTTCAGTTCTTTAATATCCTTTAATGGATTTTGCTTTTTCTTTTTTTCCGTGCATTCTACTGGGTGAATAATCTGGAACCAACACTCTTAGCTTTCAAAAACAACACCACCACTGCTGGCGATAAGGATTTTTCCCCCAGACCAAACCCTATCTACAGTCAGATCATAAATAATTCATAACACACAGCTTTGGAAACCTCTTGAGACGAGCTAAAATTATAATCTCATTTGTATTAGAACCAGTACCTTCACACAGAGTAAGCAAGGAAAAGGGGTAAACCAGAGGTCTGAGATTAGCCAGTCCCAGAACCAGGATTAGTCTGCTCAGGACCCACCCACATAGACTCAGACCTGAAATTTCTCATGAAAACTTCAATATAATTTTACAGCTGGGTGTTCAAGCTTTGCACATTTTGTACTTTTAAAATGGTCCCTCTTTACGATTTTTGCATCATGACAGTTACAAAAAAACAACTAAATTTTTTCTTACCCTTGTTGTACAGGTGATGCGCAGGAATGGTCCCTTCAGCCATCAACATTGGAAAGGCCGTTAGCTGGGCCTGAGGTCACACTTTCGGAGTATCTAACAACTAAATAGGACATGTGAAGAAGAGAATGCTTGTTACACTTTTGGAAAATCAATAGACCCCACGCTGAATAACTTGTCTTTCCGTTTGAACCCAGAGCCTAATCTTTACCACTGGTTGCCTACAACCATCTAAATCCATAGTCACCAAAATTCCTGTTTTGTGCAGCCCACTGCTAATTCAGTAACCAGACTAGCATCAAGCTAGGATAAATTTGCCTTAGCCACACACTCAAATATTCCATTTTAAGCTACATAGGTCTGCAAATTGAGTCCCAGAATCAATCTGACTGTCCAGTGCTCCATGGTTGAAGATGTGTGTCAGCTGTTGGCAGCACACAAGCACAGTCAACCTGTCATTTCCCAGCTCTGGCTGCCTTCAGCAGTACCTGTCCTCACTTTGATTGAGTTAAACTAAAATTTAGGATGATACAGGCATAACAGTTTCCCCCCATCATCTGTGAAGATGGCAGCTCATAACTCTGGTAATTGCCTGCATCCTCCAAGACAGAAAATGTATATGATGGCACTGCATGTGCACAAGCGTGCAAATGCCAGTGTACTGGAAGTGTAATGTATCTGTCTGGTTTAGTCCCTATATCTTTATCAATTGCTATCTCTGTGTATCATGCATAGAGCATGTTTCACTTCTTTGTGTTGATCCTCAATCTATGGATCTCTTTTATTCAAAGGTACAATTTAACTTGAGAATTTCACGTTTGCAGCAGCTATTTCCCCTTGTACAGTCCTGTCCTATGCAATGAATATGTGGTGTTAATTACCAGGAATTGCAGCTCTTGAATTCATGGGATAATTGATAATACCTGCATGCAGAAAATCCCCATCATGATGTTTTAAAGATTCAGTTAATTAGCCCTGCGTCTGGGAGATCAGACATTAACCATTTGCCTTAGGACTCCTCCTGCAGGCTTTTTCAGAAAGCTCTGCTATTTAGCTTTTAGGGGTGATTAGTACAGAGAAAGCCACGGGAGGAAGGCTGTGTGTGAGATGCTGTCGCAAGGGAATAAGGAGCCCTTTGTCCTGTCAGGAACTATCCTAACAAAACATTCGAATAGGATTTAATCACTGCAGTGGTCTGCCCACATTGCTCTTAGGGTTAGATACCCCCATAAATCATGCATAGCTTGGAGACTAGGGTGCCTTAAAGTTGTTCACAGCTGATTCTCCACTGCACACAGCAGATTGAGATCATTTATTGCTTTCCATGAGCTTTTTGGTGCAGCCACTCTGGCTCCTGTCTTTCATTCTTGAAAACCTAGCAAACCACAGAAAACAGGTCAAGAGTGCTTGCCTTATAAGCTCTGGTTTGGGTGAAGTATGCTAGCAGCTCAAAGCAGAATAATTTTGTTACTTATCTTATAGCTCAGGTTTGATTGCATACAAGGAATCAAAATCAATTTTCATTCCCATTTTTCTTTTGCAGTAGATATTCTGCCTAAAGATGGGTTTAATCAATTTTTTAAACAAGCAAGACTACTTCAGGTGTAGTGATACTCGGTGATTAATATGGAGCTTTTAATGATACAGTTATCAGTCATGAAATTCCCATCATCACACTCATGTGCTTCAGCCATGGCCTGGGGAGTAAGCCCAAGGAAATGAGGGGGTACTTCAGAGTTTTGTTTCTTATGTGATAGTCACAGAGGTTGTCTGGGATGGAATATATGGCATAAACAACAGTCCAAGGGATTGTATTGAAATTATTAAATTTCCTTCCAGATTCCCAATTGAACAACCACAGCCCAGCACAACGAGCAGAGCAGTAACCACTCATGGCTGCGCTTGAGCTGAATTCCTTCAAAGCAAAACGCACAATCCTGAATTCTTGAGACACCTGACCTGCCAGCCATGGAAAACTGGCCATGACCCAGCACTCACAGAAGTCACAATGCCTTTGAGTGTAAACTGTGAAGATTTTGTAAAAACTGCAAATCATTTCATGGGGACCACAAAGGCCACTCTTGCCTTTCAGAATGCTTTTCTGCCCACAGTTCCTGCAGAGGTTTCCTTTTCCTTTCCAGGTATTTATTAGTCAATAAAAATACCGCCAAAAAAGTGAGCAAAGTAATTAAAAGTAATCACCGGTAAAACCCAACTGTTTCAACCATACAATTCTGTTACAAAAGGTTCCATATCTAAATATCTCCAAAAATTTTTTTAAAAATTGTATTGTCTGAAAGATACAGGTCAATGTAGGAATAGTACTATTTAATCTAGAAGAAGAAGTCATGGGTGATTCTTCTACACCTGACATGTAGCACTACATCCTAGCAAAACAATTACTTCAGTTGTTTTCTTAATGATGAATATTGTTGTGGGATGTTCTTCTACATGTTATGGAAATAAAATTTTTTTCCAGATCTCGCAGACTGTAGCATTCCCCAGCAGAGGATTTCAGCATTGATCGTTCCATCACATCTTTGCATGCAGAACTACTGCAGCCAAAAGGATTTCTTCCTGTAATCCTAATTGGCAAATTTTGATTTAACTGCAAATGTAGCAGTCATATATGGGAAGTGGCTAAACAAACAAAAAATAAATAAATAAACCAGAGACAAGGTTGTCCCAGCACACAAATCAGAGCGCAGTATTTTTAAATGATATGTATGCAGTCAGAAAAACAAAAATATAGCTAAATTCTATAACTTGTCCTTCCCACAGGAATAACAATAAAACTAGAGCAGTGTAGTCTAACTGAAGATCTGTTCTAGTCCCTTAGATAAAGCCAATCCCAAATGTTATTGAAATAATTTTGAAACCAGTACCATTCATTTTCCTGTTAGTCTGAACTGCTCATGGGCCTTCCTTCATTTACAGCATCCTGAGACTTGTTTGGTACCATTGAAGTCAAAGGTGTAACTCTTGATTTATGATGATTCAATGTGCAAAATTTAGTAATTAGCCTTAGAGTATTTCTTAAAATACTAATGGCACCTGTACTCATTACAGCAGCTGCAAAGACACAGAGTGGGGGTAATTTCATCCGTAGGAATTTAATATATCAGAATCAAGCCCAGACTTTCTTTCAAAATATTTTTAACTTGGTCTCACTATGTTGACTTAATCAGGCTGTTCCATATGGACATGAGATAACATGAACAGAGAAATGAGCCTTATATATATACTACCAACTCACAGAGCAATATTTATTCTACATTCTTTTCACCAGAATTTATAATTTGCACAGAAGCCACTCAGAGGACTGAGGCTTTGCTTGTGAGAACCAGTGCAGCTCCACTGGCTTGTGACAGACACTGAGCCTGAGTGCCAAAGAAGGGCATTTCTATGAATTGGAAACTGAAGGGTTTTACTAGGAGCAGAAATTAATAAATACCCACTCCTTCTCTTCCCTCCATCTCCCAAAATCGGTTTAAAAATTGAGCTTCCTTTTCCATCCAGTAACAAACCCCTGGTATTCTGTATTTTACCCTCCTGCTCGTATTATGAATGGCACGTCACATATTGCAAGGCTACACCTGCAAGGGAAGGAATGAAGGTTGATACAATCTACCCCAGGTTCTGCAGTGGCAGGACACTTATCAATCTGTAAAATGCAAGGGCAAGATTTAAGGTTTACTTAGGAAAAAAAAAAGGAACTGAAAAAAAAGTAGAATGCTGAATGAAAAGATACTTTTGCAGACTTGTCTGAAGGTTTATGAGGATGCCAGGAAGAGCATGGCACTGTTATTGGGAACATACATGGCAATTGGCGTGCACGAATCTCAGCTTATACTGTGGACATCAGTGAATTACATTCTCTGTTCTGCAAAAGGCCTCACTGTTGTGATTTTTTGTGAAGGTTCAGGCCAACATCTTATAACCCCCTTATGAAGCATGGAAAATATAAGATGCTCACTGATGAAGACACAAAGACCAAGAATTTATATTTGGTGTCTCTTTTTACACAGTCCCATGTCTCAGTTGAGGAGTAAAACAGCTTGCAGGCAAGCTTCTACCTTTCAGCTTTTTCTTTTAGCTTGAGTACAGCAGTTTAGACTGGGGAAAGGGAGCCATGATATTTTTCTGGAAATAGCCTGAAAGTTCAATTAAAAGCTGGATTTTTACATTATATGATCCTGACTGTTCTTACTGGTCATTGAGTCTACAACACTCCCTTCCCTTCTGAGACCCGTGTGTTGGGTCTACAATTTGCTGCAATCACATACATGCAAACCACTCAAAGCTCACATGTTGCAGGGAAACCAGTCGACACACATCACCTCCTCCCAGGAACCTCTCCAGACTGACTTCTTCCAGTTATCTCTAATGGAAGCATTTTCTATTACAGCTGGAAGACTCAGACAAGCATTGTCTACCAGTAAGAATGAAATTCCCAGCAGAAATTCTCATTTTCTCCTCCAGGCTTTTGTCAACCAAGTAGAGAAATCAATAAATTCTGAGAATAAAAAGGAAAAACACTAAGCAGAGTTCTGACTCTGGAAAGGAAGGAGCACCAGAAAACCCCATGAGCTCTACCAAGCTCTCCATGTCAGGGTTGTTTGTACTCCAGATGCTGTCATTGTGGCCAGCTGTTAAAACTGACACCAATGAATTAGTGAGTAGACCCCAAATTCACCTAAGCTGTCCACAAACTGTGCCCATTAGCTGCTGCAGAGAGCCTGCCTGGGACATTCTCAAGCCTTTCACACAAAGATCTGTCAGCTGGTATCCAATACTTCACCTGGCCTTGCAGCCACTTAAGCATGTGGGCTTCATGCCCCACTCACAAGGTTGTCTTGCCCTTTATTTGCATGAAAGGACAAACCCGTGGCTACTGCCTAGGGAAGAAAAACAGTGTTTGCTGGCCTACATCCTTTAAGGGATCCTACCTGAAAAACAACTAATGAATGAGAGGAAACACAATGATGTTCTTTTTCAAGCCATTTGGATTCTTTAGAATATCTGCTGTTAAGAACTCCCTGCTCCCCACAATGCTCCATTTATCTGTTTGAGCAGGTAGAATATATATATATATACTTTACCAGACAATTCACAAAGCCATTTTAATAGCAGAATGTAATTTCTCAGCACTAGAAAAATGAAAGTGAGAGGTCTATGAATTATTACAAACCTCTGGCCAGGCAGCAGTGCCGTGAACTGTAAAGGCTTTTTTCTTGTGTTTAAGTTACCATGGAAGATGAAATAGTCACACAGATGTACTGGCCAGTAGAAATGGGTATTGCTGGCTGTGTATCATCTATAAATACTTTTTTCTTTTTTTTTTTTTTTTCTGATTTATAGCCTATCTCCACTTCATAACTGGAAAAAAAAACCAACAATCCCCAAATCCAGAAATGGTTTTGGGTTTTCTGTTTTTAAGCAGAAACTTTCTCAGTTGACATTTCCTTTTTCCAAAATAATATTCAAGATGATAAAGTTATTTGCGAGAATGCATCAGATTATACATTGTACTGCTGTGTGAAAATAAAACTCATTTCTGTTACAATGAAGTTGTTTTCTGCTACATGAATATCTCCCATTACATCTTGGCTCTAGACCATATTGTTTTGCAGCCTGTTATCTTGTCGTCTTTCTCAAGGATTACTGTAAGACTAGGCATGTAAACTAAATGTTGACCAAATCTCTCCTCTAAAAAAAAGTCCATTTTCTAAACTCTGATGAACCAAAGTTTCTTTCTAACAGGTTGATTTTTAAAATTGACCATAAGACAATGCATGTGAGTATCTAGGAAGAAAATGCTAAAGCAAAGAGAAGAAACTAAGAAACTTTTTCTTTCTGCTTCAAAGGAGAAGAAACACAAATGGAGTGTCAGAAGTCCTGGGCCCATTCAGAGACATCTTGGGTGACACTGGAGGGCTGCACCTAGGGCAGTGCAGTACAGATGACATCCACTCTGGACCATTCAGCCCCTAAATGCATCCAGGCAAAGAGAGAGTAAGGAATTAAACACCACCACACTTACCCCTTCACAACAAAAAGGGTGGGAAATAAATCCCACTGACAGAAGAAGAGCCACGTGCTTCTCAACGGATCTGGGCAGACACACAGGTGCTGCCCTGTGAAAGGGGCTGTAAGAAGCCCCGAGATCTGGTTCACATGCCCTGCTGTGCCTCTTGCCCACTCTGTGCACCCAGAGGTGCAAAGGATCATGTGAGCCTTTCAAGGGCGCTTCCAAGAACTACAGAAGGGTTGAGTTTGGAAGGGACCTCTGGAGGTGATCCTGTCCAACTCCCCTGCCCAAGCATGATCAAGCAGCTGCAGGAGAGTCACTAGCTCAAGCAGGATCACCTAGAATAAGATTCCCAGGACCATGTCCACAGGGCTTTTGATTATCTGCAAGGATGGAGATCGACTTCTCCCCAGCTGTCCCTCTCTTCACCTGCTGTTAGACATGTGCTCAGGATCTAGTCACCAGGAGCTACCTATCATCTAGTAAAACAGGTTGCATGATTTTTTTTACAGTATATACCAGGAGAGGATGAAAGATTGCAAAGATTGGCTCTACTAGTTCTAAACTGCCAAGAAAGCCCTTACAGATCTCTGATAGCTTCATCACCACATTGCACAATCAGAACAGGCTGAAAGGCTATGAAATGGCTTCCTGGCCCTCAGGACTAAAAAACTACAGCTGGCACTTTCATGCTAATAATAAGACACACAGGGACAGGATTCCAAGTATCTCAAACACACTATACAACTCATGTTGTGACTGTTGTCCATCCAGTGGGAAATAGTTGCTCGTCACCGCAAGGAACCACATTAAAACAGCAAAATTTGACTCAATGTCTTCCCTTTGGAAATCAGGGAAGCAACAGAGTTTTAAATCCTGTGTAAAATAAGTCAAACCAGCAGCAGCAGCAGAGTTTGCCATGTCTGCTAAGCTCTAGTAGAAGCCAGGCTAGGGGAGGTCTACTCAAACATGTCAAGGCACCCCTTTCATCATCAGACTTCACAGAGAGAAATGTGTGTGACAATTTCCCCCTGTTTGATTAAAACACTTGCATTATAACTTGTTTGGAGTTAAAAAAGTATTAGGAACTTAATATTTCACATTGGTTTTGGTCTGTGAATTTTTGAATCATCTAGAGAATATGAGCTCCTTGATGAAAAGTACTATTTTGTGTTATGAACCAGAAAATAATGGCCTATCAGACTATAGAAAGTGGTCTAAAGCATCTATCTTTAATCTTCTTGTGTAAGTGTTCTAGACACTGTAATTTCCAATAACAATAATGGAATAAATACCTCATTAACCCCTTTAAAGCTTCCAACACCATGACAATATCTAAATGAACTGTCAGTGGAACAGGCATTGTTCAGTAAGACAGCAGACCAGAAAGTTAATATTGAACTATATCCCAATGAAGTAACTGAAATGTATTCTCATCCTCAACAACTTGATGGCTTATATATTGTCACAAAACGCAGAAGGAAAAATTTCAAATAAGAGTCTGTTAAGTTCATAAATCACCTGGCATTTCAGATCAGCTTTGAAACAAGAGATAAAAAAGCACTAACTAAATTTTGGAAGGGAATGTTTGCTTAGAATTTAATTCACAGAAGAGCCACTGATGGAACTTCATATTTACACATTTCTGATCCATAAACCTTTTGATATTACACTATTCTCACCATAAATTAGTGTTCTGACAGACTAATACCCATTGCTGAGCTGAATGTCAGAGATATTTATTGAATAGGAACTAAAAGTGTAATATCTAGTATGAGCAGAATATTCACATAACAATAAAAAGTATAGATTTGGCTTCAGGGAACAATTCACAGTGCCTGAATGCATCAGAAGGGAAAATAGGGGACTTGTGCAAAAAATATGAAGATTTTAATTATTAAGTGTAGGTTTGTGGTGGAAGTGCCCACATCAAAATCAAAGCCTGTGGGTGAAGAAATCAGGACTATATTATACAGGACACTGGACATTCTATTGATTTGAGCACCATGGTAATAGCCACTGAGGAAAACGCACCACAAAGAGAAATAGAGAACAGGGAAAATAAGCAAGCAGAAAGAGTTCTGCTTTGCATGCAGGTGGGGAGAACATAATATCAATGATGAATTCTACCCCACAGCTCTGAGAGAAGCTTTTTCCCTGTAAAAGTATGATGGGTAGATTTCCTTGAAGGAAATATCAAATAATCCTAAAGAAAATTTAGGCTGAGATTTTCAGAACTACCTAAAAGAGTAAGATATCAAATTTTCAATAAAACGTGTATGTGGTAAATACATGTAACTCTACAAGGCTTTGCAAATTCTGTCTTAAATTAAATGGAACCAATTTTTTCTACAGCAGCTGCTGGTACATTACCATCATGCTCAATCTACGGCACACTGAATTTCAAAAGCACTTTAGGTGTCCTTCTGAAGTAAAAACAAACAAACAAACAAACAACTACTTAAAATATGGCTATCTTAACAGAATGTGGATTTTCATAGAACAGTGGCCTGCACTAAAAAAAACAAGCTTTCTAAATGCAGGAGAAAATTAGTCAGAAAAGAAAACCAATACCCTCAAATCAGAATTTGATGTGAGACTTTAGAAAAACAAACAGGACAGTGAAACACTGCAATAAGATTGTAAGAACCATGTAGCCAATCCTCCTGAGACCAAGAGCTCACCTAAATTCTGAGTTACTAACATGAGCCCTTCAAATGCAGGAATTTTTTTTTTTTTTTTTTAATTATCTGGAAGGAAAACCAGCCACTCAGGGTCTTTAATGATGGAGATATCCTGGAACGATCTGCAGCTGTGTGTTACTGTGACACTATGAAGAGTGTCCTGGAATTGCACCTTGGGCAAGACAGCAACATGTGCAGTACAAGCCATTTAGCTCATCTTTCAAAACACTGAGTGTGAGTGGCATTAATTTCCACTGCTTCATCACAATCACTAAGGCAATTGCTCACACATCTGGACTTACATGAAGTTATATTTCATGGTCTCTTCCATTGTTCCTGCAGATCAGATTTTCCTGGTGGTCATCACATCCCAATGCAACTGTTAACTTCAGGAAAACAAAAAAGATGTTCAGCTCATGAAAACCAGCTTATGTCAATTATGTCTTGAAATAGATTTTAACTTTGGAATACATTTTTGAATCCTGGATTTTTAGGACCATTGTACAGATGATGTGCCACTGCCTATCATACAGCCAGCTCTGGAACTCTCTCTTGAGTTAGCAGCAAAATGGACAGCCAAAGGATGGGTTTAAGTTATAAACTTCAGAATTCACTACATTATTAAGCCCCTCAAAAAACCCAGCACTACATATCTCGCTTGATGCCTTGATGTTGACCAGCAAGTAAATCTTTTTGCATCACTTTTATTTTTAACCTCTTAGAGACCAAAAAGCAACTGCTAAAGTGCCTGTGCATCAGAAATGAGATCGTTATCAGAGGATGAATTAAAAGCATAGTTATGAAGAGATTCAATGCAGAGCTATTTGTTTTCCACTAGATACCTCTGTTGTCGAAGTCTTTCAAATTGCTTTGAGAAGCTGCTCACATCAACTATGAACAGCATGGCAACAGGTTTCTCTCATTTTTTCTCGTTTTTGGTGGTCAAGTACTGCTGCTCTATCCATTGCTGAGTATGTCAACAGTGGATTGTTACACAGTCAGAAATCACATCACCTCCTCCCCAGTCATAATAAAAAGCAGTACAAAATGCAGAGCAGCTTCAGAAGCAACAGAACGTAAGAGACCAAAGCTGCTCTCCTTCCATCACCTCGCTGAAGCTCAGGGGATCTCTGCCTCTGATGGAGTCAGAGCCATGTTTGGACTTTGCTCAAGCTTTCCTCAGACACCTGACTCATTAAATCATCTTAAAACTCACTTATTTACTTATGAAATGGACAAAGTTGTGCCAAATGGATGATGTTTTCATTAAAATGTCTGGCAGCACACAGCCCCAGGGTTGTGATCAGCTTTCTTGTGTGTTCTCATCTCCTGTTGGATTTTTCCTGGAGCAGCAGCAATGAAAGAGCACCAGGGGCAGAACAGGACCCTGGCCTTTTCCTTGCCCTCCAAATACTGAGGCAGTCTGATTATCCCAGCATACTGCACAGAGGTTGATGTTCATCATGATAAACTAATGACATTTAGATACTCAATATTTCCAATAAGGACCAACATGGGTGTAAGACCTTACCCCAACTTCAGGGCAGTTAATTTCCACCACAGTTCGCAAGCCAACAAAACTGTCATTGAGTTTTTTTAGTTCCTTTGAACAGGAGTTTGTGACCACATCTCTCTCCCCAGCCCTCCTGGCTGCCTGGGGACTCGAGCATGCAGACCCACTTGCACCCCTGCTACAACACATCTGCCATTCCCACTGACAGCACAACAGGGAATAAATCACACGCAGATATACGGCACACAGACAAACATGTTGCAAAGCTAGTGTTTCGAAAGGTTCACTCTCCTTTCTCTTATCCTTCATACTCTTCATTATCTTGCCTTTTGCCCTCACTTTTATCACTGGGGGAGCACTTCCTTCTCCTGGGGACAATTTGGTTTTGCTCAGTATCAGGGTACAGCAGAGAGTCAAAGCCTGCGCACTAATTCACTGGCAGTCCAGTTCCTAAAGCGTTCTGATTCCTTTGAAATTTCCTGCCTTTTTCAGCATCTTGGCACTGAAGTCTTATTCGGGAACACAGGCAATATTTAATAATTCAAGATGAAGTTCCGCAGGTGGAACATGGATCCAGCTTGCTCGGCTGTTCGACTGCCAACCCCTTGGTAGGTCTGTTCTCTCTTCCATGGGGCCATACTGAGACTCAGGGAAACCCTGCCTCCCTGAGGATTGCTTCTGCAGACAGAAGCTCAAGTGTGATCCTGTGCAAACACGTCCCCTGGTTTGGGATATGGGTCTGGGTCACAGGATCCCTTTTCACAGTTTGAACCGCACTCTGCTGTGTTAGATGAGACAGGAGGGTTTCCAGACTCCATTATTCATATTAGATATACTTTTTGCCCAAATTATGTGACCTGGTCAATAAGCAATTAGTATTTTATGACAAAGTGCTAGTGGAAGCGTTAATAGCAGTTTGTAGCTACATGCACACGAGAGCCAAGAATAATTTTTATGACTTCAGTAGAAGTGTGTGTAACAAACAGAAGTCAATTTTTATGGCCATAATGATTGTACGCTCTCAATGCCTGTAGAAAATAGCTTTACGCAAATCAGTTAATTAGTATCCAAGTGCACTTGCTCACAGACTGTTCAGCTGTTCCAGCCAGTACTTGGAGAAGCTTTCAAAAGAGAAGTTTAAAACATTAAAAAAAAAAAAAATTAGAAGCCACTCAAAATCTAAAATGTAAACTTCTAGTCTGAATTACATTTTAAAATAGTGTTTTGTCATTTTTGAATCATTAATTCAAAAATTTATAGCACCAGACTTCTTTAAAACAGACTTTTAAACTTGAAGATTGTAAAAATTTATTTGGTTATTGCAGTGACACTAAGTACTTCAACTGAAAATTTCAAACCCTCCGGATTTTAGTATTAACATTTATATTACCTCCATCTTGACCTTTCAGAATTGCATTCAAAACAAACGAGCTAACACTCCTTACAGCAATGTTATAATATTCTGCTCTTTATTATTTCTCTTGCTAAATATTTTCTTTCCCAAGACTCTCAAACTGATTGAATACTCTTCCCACTTAGCCTCTACACAGAAGTACGAGTCTTTTGCATCAATTTAAAGCCAAAGTGATGAATGGAATTTAATGATCTTTTTTGTACAGTTCTGTATAACACCAAACAATGGCCAATGCATTCATTCATGATCAGTTTTTTGCCTTGTTTTTAATTAGCTCCCTATCTAGAGGGGTGGTGTGAAAAATTGCACCCTGGGCTTTACTACATCTTTCTTTTATAAAATGTATGTACAACAAATAAAAAGCACATTTTAACCTACCTGCTACCTATTACGTTAAATGTCATTACTACTAAAGACTGGCAGCTCTGCTAACAAACGCCCTCATTATTTTATTCCAGCTCTACTTTGGGTATAGTCAATCAAATCACGCTTGATTTATGTCAGATGCTAACAAAATACAGCATAAATAGAGCCATTGAGTACAATTCAGTGATTCTGTGTTTATTCAGCTCTAAGCTATGAAGCTAAAGTGGATACCATTTATAACCAGGACATGCATTCTTCATGGCCATAAGAGTTACCAGGCCATAGCTAGAGCACTTTTAAGCCTGAGAGAATGTAAAGTGTTCCTATGAACAGACTCAATTTTTTTTTAAGCATACAAATTAATAACTTATATAAAGATAGAAAACACTACCACAACATATATAATTTCTTTTGTTGTTGCTGTTGTTTGGGAAAGTAGTTTGATGTATTTAAAAGCACCTAATTTGCAACGTAGGCCTCATTATTAATGGTCAGTGATTTTAATGCTTTCCAAAGGTGACTTTCTACAAGGAATGGCTTTTAGGACTATGTCTACATTACACTTTCAGTCACACAGGTTATTTGTGAGGGGGTTTCGTGCTTTGTCTTGACGATTCTGCACATCTGGGCTATTGACCTGGGGAAGCCCAGTTTGGTTTTGGAAAATTACAAAAAGACAATTGTGTTCACTGAGTGATGGAAGAGCCATGAGCAATATTTCCCGCATGTCAGCTGGAAGCCCTTTCCAGAGAGTTTAGCACACCAATTCCTCTCCTCACTGCTCTCTACTTTCAACAATTGTTTCTACTCAACAGCTATAAGCTGATATATATTATACAGGCAAGACTGAGGCAGACAAGACTGCAGTTCTCAACACAACTCTAGTTTTCCTGGAAAGGAGATATTTTAAAACTGGATTTTTCAGGTTCATGATGGGTGTCTTGAAGTGCATAGTTTGCAAATGGCAGACATGCACTGAAGAAAGGATAAGAGAATTCTTGTTAGACATGCGCCAAATTGTCCCTTTGGGTATATTACGGGGGAAAAAAAAAGGAAATGAGAATATTTTTATGATAAACTTCTCTAAAAGTATTTTTGGTAAAAATTCTCTTGTGTCGTGCACAGAAGGGACCAAGTCCACATCTCTCCTGAGTTTGATAATGATTTACCAGAATTACCATGGAAAGGTCAGCTAATGACAGCAGACACTGTCACTGTGTCTCACCACCATTTCAGATCCTGAGACCATTCAAAAACCATGGTGACTGGACGGAGGTGTTTTCCATGAATTCCTGAAAGCAAGAGGACAGTGTGAGATAGACGAAACCGGGTATCCTTACTGTGAGGTCCAGTGGGCAAATTATTTGTGGCACACTTATTGCAGGGAAACATATGCACAAACATTGGCTCCTGACATTTTAACCCAAATCTTTCCCCTTTGCTCAAGGCCACAGTCACCAATGACACACAGATTGAAGCAATCTGGCATTTTGAAAAGGCAGCCCAGCATCATCATGGAAAATGTCTTTTAAACACATGTTGCCTGACTTGACAATCAAAACTAACAATCTTCCTGGTAAACAAGCTGTAATAACAACATTCAAGTTTCCATTGCACAATTTTAAAAAATCCCAAACATTTCAATCAACAAATTAAGACTCTCATCAAGTAAAAAACCTGGACATGATTTGTTCAAGAAGTGCAGTAACAGAGGAAGGCATGGGAAACCAAGATCTCTCCCTTAGGCTTCCCTGGTAGGGTGAAATGCTATTGCACTGTGCAGCACCAGAGATTGGCATTTCCAGAAGAGATCAAACCTGAAATGTGGTGGCAGAGCGAAAACAAAAAGGGGAAAAAAAGTTAACTACATAGTTTCCAGCCTGTGGCAGCAACCCCCATGGGATACAAACACTACAGACTAGCAAGCTTTAATTTGAAAATATCAACCAGAAGAGGAAGGGATGGACTTTTCCAACTCATTTGGAGCAAGGACAATGAGTTCTTCCACTACTGAACCAGTTGAAATGAGCAGATGCCAGAGGTATGAGCAAGAAATGAAGATTATGATGACAAATACAGAGCTTTTATTTTTGTTTCTTTATTTCACGAAGGGCTGACCTGTTAAAATAATGGCAATACAGCATTGAAATGATCCTAGGTCTCTGTCAGACAAATCATGGCTCAATGCATTTTCTCTCAGTTACATCAGAAAGTATGAACTTGCAACCTTGGCCCCAGCTCGTTTAATGGCACACTGACAGGGCAAGAATAATTCACAGGTTGAGCTAATCAAAGGTGAAAAGGGAGAATCAGTAAACGTCGTATCCTTTTGCCACTTTCATCAATCCGACTAACTGAATTTGAGCTAAAGCTTGGCAAATTTTCTGCAAAGGGAAATTAATATGTAACACATCTGAGGCATGGTGCTGGCCAGCAAAATTGGAAAGCTGGCATTATATCAGAGGGAGATTATTGAGGGAGAGAATGGCCAAAGCTGAGATAATCAGAAAGAAGCTCCTGTGTGTCTCTCTCCTCTGATAGCACTGTGACCCTCCCAGCCCTGCACCTGAGTAGAAATCCTTCTACTTTTCAATTTTTCCCCATCAGGAATATACTCTATTGCCCATTTCTGTTGCCCACACATGACTGAATCAATTCAATTACCTTGGAAAAGTTGATACATATTCAGGCCATGAAGACACTCAGGATAGAAAGAGAGGAAAAGAGACAAAGAAATCCGTATTTACCCAATAATAAGTTTCATTTGGAGAAGGTTTGAAAACAATTCTCCCTCGCATTTGTCCCTGTCAGATCACATTATTCACAAATGAAGTTTACAAAATATCAATTCAATTTCAATAAGGGAGCCTGAATCCCAACACACGAGGGCTGAATTTACGAAATCATAACACTTGAGGGGACCCTGGTGGCTTCCAAATATTTTCCAGTCAGAGGTAATCAAAAGCAGACCACTGAATACTAATACATTCAATTTCACCCCTTTTGTTCGCATCTGTTCCCTTATAATACTATTTTCTACACTTCCAAATCACTGACGATGGCAGTTTGCAGGAAAAAAAAGGTGCTGGGGGGGGGCATCATATAGCTCAAACGTTTTTGTGAAAACACTCTCAAATATGTCCAATTAATCAATTTACTGATGAGCAAACCAGTGAGCTGTATCATGGAAAAGAAAAAATCATGATGTTCCCCCTACACCACCCCAGATTGTTTTCTAACCACATTTTAGCACACAGTATGCCCCAGAAGTAGCTGCTGCCATTAAAATTTGCAAATCAGAAAAAAAATGTGGTTTCCTCATCAATCTGACCTCAGCTACTGCCCCAGTAAGGAGAAACAGAAGGAAGACCAGCAAAGGATCAGGTCCAGGAAAGTATCCACTGCTTTCAGCTCCTGGTCTCCTATGCTCAGTCAAAACCTGATGTTTTCTTGAACTGGCACTGGATTGGACTCTTAGTGATAAGAGTGATAGTGATAATAGGAATCAGATCTCTCAGAACAAATTACGTTTTCATAGTGTCTGAAGGATCAAAGTTTCCTCTAGCATATTGTGCCTCCACCATGCCACCTGAAGCCAAGTCAGTAATCCAAAACCACTCCATGAACATGGGAAAATACAGTGTATCATGATTTGCAACTACTACTAAGAAATGCTGATATAAAATTTATTACAATTTTAACAAATCAGCAAGTTCTAATCAAAATGCAGAGCACACCATTCCATCCTTCACTGACAAGTTGTCGGGATGCTGTGGAAAAAATTAGCAATTTTTCTAACAAACTTCATAAAAATTTAGGAGAGAAGTGATTCTAACCCTTCTAATCTCTCTGGTATTTCACTGGCAATTAAGTGTCATTCAGATATCCAGTTACTGGTCCAGAGCTCTGTTCCTCAGAAACAACAAGCAGGAACCCAGTCCAGAGTCCAAAACTGGTGCAGGCTTAATTTGATGTGTCCAGTAGCCAAATCATTCCCCATGCTGCAAAGAAAGACCAAAGGTCCTCAGGCATTCCTTCCAATTAGGTCTGCAAGGAGAATTTCTCACCCAAAGTGACTTCAGCTAAACACTTGACAGAATCACTGATGCCCCCAGAGTTCTGGTCCACCTGCTTTGAGTCATGTCTCCTCAACAGTCAGTCTCTGGTGCTTTAGATGATAGAGAATACAAGAATATCACCAGAGAGGCCAAGCTGAGCACTGAGTACATTCATCACTGAGATCACAGTGTGAAGGTAAACTGGTATGATCTCTCTGGGGAACTGCAAGAATTATGATCAAGTGTCCAGGGTCCCTCAGGACAAGAACCAGAAGGGACCACGGTAACTGCACGACCTAGTTTGCTGCTTCTGTATGTCCACTGGCCAAAGTGCCAAAAAGCCAGATGCAAGCAACTGTTCAAGCTCAGGATGCAACAGCCATGCTGTTTTTTCCTGCATTTAATCTTTCACAGATAGGGCATTGCACACTGAATTTCTCTAACCTCACTTCCCAGTCACTGGACTTCACCAAGCCCTCAGCAAGGCTGAGGAGGTCCTGATATCAACAGTCCTCTAATCTGTTCTTCTGGGACAGCAATAAACACAAAGACTATTGTGCTTAAAGAAAAAGTCAGTTACAAACAAATAGTTGGCACTGTCTGCCTATGCACCTCTCTTTTATGGGATGAATCCATCGACATCTGTTCCTGATAAAGAAACATTCCTGTGGTGTTTGGGGCAACTTCAGATTTCTCTAAACCCCCCTTTGCAAAATCAAAGTCTATGCCCTCAATCACACTGCCCTCTTGTATCCCTCTATTGCTGCCTCACCTACAGCGGACTTGAACCGGAGTTGCACACATGCAGTACCAAAAAAAACAAGTTTTTTTCTGAAATTGAAGAGTACAATGGCTACTTATAGGGATACAGTTGAGTCTACCTGAAGATGAAGGTAGTGGTAACATTCATTGATGTACTGCTCAGCTGAAAGATTAATTCTGCCACATTCATGGGATACAAACAAACTGGTCTTGTTTACGTAAAACCAGCACTGCAGATTACTCATACCTGTAAGGCTTTCCTGAAATGGGAGTCACAACTTAATATTTAAGAAGGAAGAAGGGGCCTGAGGGATGCCACCAGCCAAAGCTGCTTCCAGAGCTTACTCAATCCTGTGTCAACACAGTGAAGTAATTCTGAAAAGAAAACAAAAGCAGTAAAATTGCCCCAGAGCAAGAAGACCAAAAGTTCCTGAACTTATGAAGTTTCCCCGCATCACTGTCTCTTCAGGATAAAGGTGGGGTTTTTTTAATTTCACCTTCTTGACGCAGAGAATAAAGTATACATGAAGTGACATAATGGTATATGCCCCTGTCCATGGTCATCTCCATCTGCATGTACATGTGAGAACACACCGATTGTGTGTCGTAATAAGCACAGTAGATTACTCGAAATTACCCCTCCCCTGGAAGTGCCCAAGGCCAGGTTGGACTGGGGCTTTGTGTATCCAGGTCTAGTGGAAGGCATCCCTGCCTATGGCAGGGAGGTTGGAACTAGATGATCCTTTAGGTCCTTTTCAACCCCAACTCTTCTATGATTCTATTATTCTGTGAAAAGACTTGAAAACAAGTTTCATTTACAACTACTGCACGCAACTGAAAACTACAGTGCAAATTGCTTGGCATGAAATTTTACTTTTAAGCTTATTTCATTGCAAAAATCTTCACACATTTCTTTCCCGACTTGCTTTTTTCTGGCTCTACATGGAAAGATATTCAGCGTATTAGTCCCATGCTGTTATAAAAATGGTTTTATACTTTGTGGAATTATGCCAGGACAAAACCAAATAGCTCAGCTTAATTTAACATTTGCGCGTATTGTGAACTATCAAACCAATACTTGCAAAAAATTATATTAAAATTGGGGTTAATCTAACAATTTACAAACCATTCCATTTTAAAAACATAGCAATTGCGGTTCTTAGCTCTGTCAAGGCCACATGCTGTGCAGACGCCTATTAAGGAATCCAAGCTTTTCTTAATCTATTAGAAGAGTGAAAATATGTAATTGGAAAAAAAAAAGTGAAAACTCTCTACAAAAGGATTTGGCATGGACATATCCTTCAAAGGATTATAGTTATCAATTTCACCATATAAACTAACAACAGTATTCAAGTCTGTATTTTTTTTTCTAGTATATTAGGGAAAAGTAAGCATTTAATGGTATTTTGAGAACATTTAAACCTCATCACTACAGTCTAAAATTTGTCCTGGTGTTTCTGCTTCATACAACAAGCTGCTACACTGATTTTGTCAAATGTTAAAGCTAGTTCCTCTGGGAAGCCATAAGAGACACAGTATAAATTGTGGGTCATTTTGCTGTCCAGGTTCAGCTCATGTTCCCCAGCAGATGAGCAATAAGATGAGATAGATAAATTGAGGTTTGGGACTATTTTGTAGGCACCATCCCTAAGGACAATGAGGTGAGGTATCAGCTTCAAAGATGAAACTCGGGGAGATACAGAGACAAGAGAGCGTACCTGTTTTTTTGCAGTGGCTATTCTTTCATCAGTAAGTATGGGATAGTCCCCTTCCCACATTCCCCAATACAGGAATGCACAAATAAGTTACTTATCATGCTTTGTATGCTGTGTATTATTTGTGGCTGTTGACAAAGGCTCCAGATACAGCCTTCCCACCCTGCCAGCATGAGCCACCTGACAGTCAGGTACCAATGCAGGCAGTCTAGAATTCTGCTCTGTGAGAGGGAGAAGGGAGGGCAGCTCCATCCTATGACAACAATTCTTAAGCAAGTGATGCTTAGATATTTGTCTCAAGTTGGAATGCACTTCCCTCCATAAATACCCCCCTTCACACAGCTGCTCCAAGCTGCTGAGAGAACTACAACAGTGACCTTCTTCCACGAATTTGTGCTCATTTAATTTGAGCCACAATGATCTGTCTGAAATTGCCTTTCTTGTCTCTTCGCAGATTTCATATTTGAGCCTTTAGGCACAGCACATTTCACAGGGTTGAACATGAGAGCACAAATCACCCAAGTTCACTTTAAGTGTTTTGAGAAGGACTGTTTCTGTAGACACAGTCTATATTTTCCATTTGCAATCAAAGGTCTCACCTGGGAAGCCTCATCAAGGTGTTGACTTCGCTTTTTACTTTATTTCATACAGCTTTCACAGCAGTACTCCCTATATTATGTAACTGAGATTTTAGTACAAGTAAATCTGTGATGGGGTAACAAAGCCAATCCAAAAAGTTGCAAACAGACAGTCTTTGAGGAAGAGTGGTGTGGAAGGAATAATCCATTCCAGAAGCCGTAGCCAAAGCTCATCTCAAGCTTACAGCAGCAGGTGGTCTACAGACCACCTAAGAAAGGAGAGCCAGAGTCCTTTATTATCAGGCACATCCTTTAAGCTATTCCCCATAACTGGGGATAAACTCTTAAAGATACTCTATTCCCTTACTTTTCTTTTAAGAGAGATAAGAAAACTTATTTGATTAATTTATTTGAAATTATGAAAACCCAATATGTAGCACTGCATTCTCTCAAATCTTCCTATGGCTTCACACAAGTCCCTCTGCTTTGGCAAAGAAAAAATACCCATAACATCAGCTTTAGTTTTGCTGATCATTTCACTTTCAAATACACAGTGCTGGAATGTTTGAGCTGCTGATTTTGTAAGAGGGGTTTTAAAATGTAAAAATATCTGCTGCCATTGTAAATTGAGCGAGAAAAACTCCTAAAGCCCGAAACATTTTGATCTGCTTCAAGGACTAAAGTGCTTGTTTTTACAAAGTCTAAATTTGGAAATATAACTAAAACCTTGATTTCTGATCAAAACAAAACTTAAAGCTGATAGTTTGATGTTCAGGGAATAAAGCTGCTTTGCCTGGATTTACCCCAAACACTGTATTCTCTTTTCTTTCTGTAAGTTTTCTGAGTTTTTGATGCGGATATATTTTCATCAGCTGCATAGTTATGTCCAGCTGGCAGAGAATCAAACCAGTTATATAAGAAAAACATTATGAATTATTTATTCACCTCAATCTCTTAAACCCACCCACGGTTTGGAATCAGCACTGAAATACAAGCAAACAAACCTTCCACACTGATAACCCTCAAGAAGGCACTGCAGGTTCAGGTTCATTCTAGTAATCTTTTTTTACTGCTTTTGCCAATGTTAATTCTATGCACTGAAAATTATCCTGGTACTTCAAAGCAGCCCTTCATGATGCCATGCTGATTCTGCCTATTAAAGTGATCAAAATACCCAGCTCCACAGTGGTTTTTCTACATGAGGAAGGTAAATCGCAGTCGGTTCATGGAGCAGGTAAATCCTTATATATTGAAGAGTCCAGAGTGGTTGGAAAGTATTTTGCTTTGGAACAACAGTTGACAGGCATCTAGAGGTTTGCATGCTAGAGAGTCTGAAATTCAAGCAGGATTTTGCATGGTTCTGGAATTCACTTCTTTATCAGCTCAAAAACTTAAAAGATGAAGAAAGGCCATAAGACATTTAAAAATCTAACAAGAATTAGTGTGATAGATGACCTTCCATAGCTCTATTGTTTGTTGTTCTCTTTACCTGTATTTTACACCATTTTTAATGTTGGAGAGAATCCCATACACTGTTCTGAATTCCCATGGAGGGGCTACAGCATTCTATAAAACATGGAACATGCTGAAGCACGTCCAGGCTCTGGAGACTACATCTACCCCTACGGAGGCAGCAATTTCTTCGTATTATTTCCTCCTCTTCTTCTTCTTCCCTGGTACAACCACAGGTAAAGCGTTACAAAAACATTCAGCGTAAATAAATCCAAATAACTTTTTACATATTACGCAGGAAGCCAGGGAGCCCCTGTGAATGACCCAGGGCTGAAAAACTCATTCTCTGCTGCATCTTCCCTTATGTTTAAAACTGCTGCATTCACTCTGAAATCTTAGCGTCCAAGGATAGTAACTGGCATGCTATTCTCTTGATTTATTGATCTTAGGACCAAAGCATGCTGTAAAATGATCATAATGGGATTTAAAGTTATTACGGACAAAGTTGTAGTAACATACAGTAAGTTCCTGGCATTTTCATTTACCAGTGAAAAATCACATACCTACAGTAGATACGCTGTTAAAAGAACACTGGAAAAGGTCTTCAAGGCCTGGAACCTATATTTTGCAGTCAGCTTTACAAAATAATTGTAAGTAAACTTTTACGAGATGGGGGAAGAAATAAGAAAACGTTCTATTAATGGAACAAGAGTTTCACCAACGGCATAATGTATTCAAAAATACAATAAATGTCACTAAAAATTAGAACACCTTATTCTGCTTTATACTATTGTTATTTTAAATGACACTGGCAATATAAGACAACCTACTCCCCCAGTTCACCTAGAAATAAAATAGTTATAAATAAATCGCCCTTTAAACTGCAGTCATTGTAAGAAGGTCTTTGTGTGAAGGAAAACTGCACCCAAAAAATAGCAAAGTCAACTGAAAAAAAACCTCAAGCAACAATACTTGAACAATGACACTGGTCAAAGATGAGCCTTTGAAGGAAAAAAGTGCAGGGCCAACAGACTGCATCTGTAAGCACAACAGTAGGGAAAGAGAGGGAGCCACTAATTGCCGATTCAGCTCCTGGTTATGTTTTCAATAGTTGTGCAGGCAACGAAAATGAAATCTGTCAGAGAGAATCTCAGAAAAATAGAAGTAAAAAAGGCAAAAATGGAAAGAAAAACGTGCCTAATTGATTTAGGCAAAAAAGGCAAATCATGCAAGGCCTAACCCATTCCTGGCCATGAAAATCAAGGTGGGATGTGGCTCCAGGGCAAAAGGACACAATACACTGTGAACAATTATAACATAAAACTAGAATTGTCCTTAGACCAAAGGATGAGAAGTTTTTACAGAAAGATATTACCTAGTCCAGATTGAACTGTTCTGGGACCAGACATGCAACAAAGGAATCCAAAATACTAAGATCCAAGGGACCTCTGCCAGGGGAAAGACTAAGGGGTGAAGGCCAGAATCCACACAAAAGCAGAATCTGGAATTAAAAAAAGCACACCCTGTGGCAAACCCCACAAATGCGTTACAGGTAGTCATAATCCACATCTCTTGCCTATATTTACCAAGTACCAGTGGTGTGAACACAGCATAAGAGGTGATTGACCACCTGCTCAGATCAACTAATCACTGCTCCACCAAAAGGTGAGGCAGACTATCGCCCCAAAAACAAGTGGGGTTAACTTTAATCCAGGTACAAGTCCATGAGACAGCATGTGATAAGAAAGGATGACATTAGCCAGTGGCAATTGAAAAAGAGAGAAAAAGTATCAAGACTGTTGGTACTATTAAAATCTGCCATTGAAGCTAAGAACTTGCAGATGGAAAACATAAAAGTATGGCAAAGACAAGGCCATGTTATGATTAGAGATTTCAGAAGTTACTGTCTCACAAAACGAGGAACTGAGACCACATTTGATGGAAAGAAATACTTACCTAAGAGACAGAGGGGATTTATAGGCCAGCTCAGGAATTATCATCCCAACTAAGTCCAGCTGAGGATGGATCAGCTAACAGTTTCTCCAGAAATCACAAAATAGGTCAGGCACTAACTGGACCAAAGCAGTTGTCCCACAAACAGACAGCTAGCTCAGAAAGCCCAGAGAACAAGCATCCATTACATGGCATGAAAGTCACAAATAGGACACATCTCCAAAGAAATTTGCAGGTCCACATGAACATATCCCAGAGAAACTGTTTATAAAGAGTGCAAATTCTGGAGTATATCAGCAATGAGTTTTCAATGTAACTACCATACCATCTTTCTTGTAAAAGAAAACATTGTGAACTATTTCTTAAGAAAGTTCCAGAATGACCAGGACATCCTTTTATGTTGTAAGAAAGTTCATATTACACAATAGCATTTAGTTAGGACTTACATTCCAAAGCCACATCCCTCTCTGGCATCCGAGTCTTGGAAAGCTACTGACCACAATAATAACTCAGCAGCACCTACATGGACAGCCACCACAAGGACCTTTCCTCCTAAACAATGGAATAAATAGAGATCTAACCAGACAGGCCCTTTGCTTCTGTGCTTATCCTCTACCTTGTGAGCCTATGGAAACCTACAAAACCTTAGGAGAGAGCATTTTCACCCAAGAAATTCAGTATAATGAGGCATCTGAAAGAGACTCAAGGAAGTCTCCAGAGCCGAGTGTAATGCCGTGTAGACCCATCAAGTAAGATCTAGGTGTTTCATGGAAACATTCTTTTGAAGTTATGCAAGCTTTCCTATGTCCTAAGACGGTGGTAATTTTGCCTCAAACTTGAAAGCCATCCTGGAAGTGTTCAGTGTTGTAATTATAAAAAAAGAGTTACTATTGCATCCCACGTATCCCGAGAGAAGCCTTAATAGACTTGCCTGCGAATTTTGAGGGTTATGGTCTAAGGTCAGCAGACAAAAACCTGCATCATAAGACAAAAGGCAGCAGCTGCCTTGCCAGCTGCCTTAGCAGAGTGCTCAAGATGACAGAGATGAATTCTTCCTCTCATGCAAAGAGATAGAAACTGTATATCAGAGTTGACACAGAGAGGCATGATCCAATCTTGCAGTTTGCATGGTTTAAACTAAGCCTGTTTTATAGCTAAATGGAATTTAGTGCTCAGAGCTATCAATACAATTTTCACCTGAATCTACGCTCAGAAAAATCAGCCAGAAGCTTATGAACCTGCAGACTGTCAGCATAAAGAAAGCAAAACTCCCATAAGAGTATTAAGTAAAAAATATATGGAGGACAAAAAATAACTTAATAGGTCAGTTCTCTAAGTTTTTTTTAACCATGTGTTTCAAGAATATTTGAAACGACTTGGACATTTGGCCATATATTCATAATAATCCAGTCGTGTTCTCATAACTGTCTTCCCTCACACCTGAAGCTATGGAAAAGAAGGGTGTATGGGAAGAGGTCACACCCTTTTTACACATCTCTGACCTTTTGAAGTGGGTGGGTGGCATTTTGGAGGTTAGCAATAGAAAACTGAAACACAGTGAATGTATTTATTTTGCACCCTTACCAGTTGAATCAGTTGTTTATTGATTACAGCTACAATCCTGATCCCAAGCAAAGTTCTTGTTCCATATGAGACAATGCTGAAGCTGCAGGCTGAGTCACACAACCCACCAGCTTTCTCACACCATCAATGGCTGAGTGTTTTCTTTTCACAGGTTTTTAAGTGGAACTCCCCTATTTCACCATGGGCAGAAATACCATGCCGAAACCCATGTGCTTCTATGGGCTTCTTCATGTCTAATGGAAGTTATCATTCCTGGGCATGCTTCAGGGTAATTATTGCTTTCCAACTTTCTTCTTCTGAGCTGAGATCTGCTTTGGATATTTTTCCTTCTGGATTTGTGTCAAATTATTAATTTTTCAAGACTTCATCTCGTTTGCGAGTTTCCTGTCATGTTTCTAATGTATCCAGTAAGTATACCTGTACCCTTCTTGGTTTTCACAACTCCTCACAACTTAGGTTACTTCCTTCTGGGGTCATTAAAGGTAATATTAGTACTAAAGAAAGCATTCCTGTTCAAGGAAGTGTCTTCATGTGTCTTAAAGTGCTCTTGAAGTCGATAGGATGTAAAGAGCTCCCTGACTTTGAGTGCCACAGCGCTCAACTGCACTACTGCCAGCAGCATTACACACATTCTCTGTTGCTCTCCTTTACACTCCAACAGGTGTTTCTCTACCCACATCATTCAAGTCAGGAGGAATGATTTTTTGGGGTAGAAGACTGGAACAAATGCATCACTGACCTACAACTACTTTGTGATCACTGCAGTCCATTCACCCTATTCTTCTGCAGTGCCATTAACGCAAAATGTTTTGCCTACTACAGATTACAGACATCAGTAAAGTTGAGGAAGAGCATATATTCTTGGCCTGATATCCAGACTTTTTTTTGTTGAGATCTGGTGCTACCAAATGGCAACTCCCACGTTTATTCTTTTTTTCTTTCTGTCTGTCTTCACATTATACTTGCTTTTCCACATTTACCTGGTTCATGCAAAGTTTTCTCAACTATTTTAAATGAGGTGATCAATTTTTAATAGTCTTAACACATTAGAAATGATAATGCTCTAAGTAAAATCCAGAATTTGCTGTCTTTAATCTCTACACAACAGCTCTATAAATCTGTACTAACTAAGCCATACTAACATGTATGTATTCAGTAATTCTTTGCTTCTCTTTGAACACAGAGCTTTCCACTCGGTATCTCCAGTTTCATTTATTCTTTTTTTTTTTTGATTTTTAAAAAGAGTTCAGTATCTCAGCTATTTTCAGTTGGAATAATCCAACACACTTCTCATTTGCATGTAAAGTGCAGTCAATGCGAATTGATCAAAACCAAATTAACAGCAATTGGTTCCAATATTTTCCCTGTTTACACATTAGCTTGCTACCTTTAACATATAGATGTATTGAATTCAGCTTAGCAACCTGAGCATGAATGCTGTGGCCTTTAAAGAGAAACTTATCTGTAATTAAAATCATGCACAAGTTTTAGTGGGAATCTGTTTACTAGCTAGAAAGAAAGCTGATTCTAAAATTGAATAGAATTCAGTTTAGTAGTTCATGTGTTTAATTCTGAATTAAATCCCCTGAAATCATGAGGAGTTAGCTTCATTAAAATTCAGATTATATGAAGGTTATGACTAGTTCTGCATGGGTTCTTGAAAAAAAAAAAAATAGTCAAAGGGTACCTCTCCTTCCCACTAGACCATGGATTTCTTTTCTTAGGATACCACTGCAAACTGATAGTAAGTTAACACAGTTATGATCATTATAAGCATTTTTTTGCAGAAGTCATATAATAAATATGCATTGAAACTACAAGCACTCAGTATAAATCACCTGGCACAGTGTTCAGATGACAAGTAATAAGGGCTTTAGAATAGAAACCAAAGCACGTATACAGTGGTTGCTATAAGGAAATGATTTATCCTGTAGTGTATATTGAATTGTTTATTATAATTTAGAATGGTAATTGCTATGGCTTCACTATACTGTTTAATTGCTACAGTACACTGATATATACCAGGGAAGACACTGCAGTAACTGCTGCCCTTATATAACAGCATTTGCATAATCTGCACTGTAGTTTATATCTTCCACTAGATAATGCAGTATATGCAGAAATCAAATTGTTTCACACTATATTGATTGCAATTAAGGGCACAAATATGAATCCAAAGATAAGGCTTTTTTCAAGATATTTATCACAGGACAGATGCAAATGTCAAGTTGAAGTCGTTACTGTGTTAGTCGTTCTAGGAAAATAATTGTAGAAATGCAGTTACTGGGATTTTTGTAACACAAGTGTAAGACAGAGTTCTAGGTTTTTGTGCGAAAATGTCCATTTTCCAGGCTGGATCTTTCCTACAAGCACCTGCAGTTAAATCAACCTAAGCATTCCAGAGCACAAGGAGCAGGATTTGAATCACTGATACAAATTCCTTGCCGCAGCTGAGAAGCATGTTCCTTACCCAAGACTGCAGGATGTTGCAACACCAGGATGGGAACTGGCTGAGGCTGTGGTCTATGCTGGAGGTCTCTGTGCTGGGGAAACGGGAGTGGGGTCCTATGTGAAACAAATTTTGGTGATACCTTGGCTCCCAATGTGTTCACTCTCTGTTGAGCTGCAACCCAGTGGTGACCCCTCTGAGAAAACAGGCCTCCTCCACCTGTCCCCAGACACAGGTTCCCCTGGTTAAATCTGGGCACCTAGAATTGAGTGCATCCCTGCACATTTCACCAGACCAGAAGCAGAAACATATTACCACAGAAAGAAACCATCACTGGAAATGTTCCAGTGCCAAAGATCAGCCCAACAATTCCAGCAGCAGTGTTCCCACTGCTCTTGGATACTGATCCTAAACAAAGTGGAACTCGTCTCCAAGAGAGTTGGGACTAAATTGCAGTGAGCTGTGTAGCTCGCAATCGACCTTTTCATTTACTTCTGAAATCACATGTGCCAGTAGAGCAATAAAGGCTACAGGAATAATATGCCACAATATATCTCCATATATTTAAAATACCACAAGAAGAAGCATCACCATGTATTTAAGATGTCATTTTCTTTATTCTTTAATTCTTTGCCTTAAAAATGCAATGGAAATCTTAGAAACGACTTCTGACTGGCCTGAAAAACACATTGTGGGTTATAGACACCAGCTATGCTAAAATGCCTGAGCAGATGGCAATTTTGATGGATTGGTTTGTACTTTGGTGAGTGAAAGTAAGCAGAGTGATTTATTAGATTTGGGAGATTTGTTGTTTGTTATTCCCACAGATTCTGACTGACACAGCTAATTTGGGAAACTAACAGCAAATTAGCTGATATTTTGTCTTCAAATTTAGCAAATTTAGCAATTCATTACTCTTCCTTTTTTTAAAAAAGCCAGTACACCCAGCCTAGAAGCAGAAAGAAAATCACATCACAGGGCTCAGACAACTTCAGTAATGAATTGTCAAAGCAGATGATAAGGCTTGACAAAAATGTTTTGCAAATAATTGAAAACAACTACAAACAACTCACTGAATTACGAAGTGAGAGTTGATAGCGCAGGATTTAAATAATTAGCTCAGCTCTACTGTTAAAACAAGGGACTGCAAAAAGTTGTTAAGACAACTCACTTTAAGAATAAGTCCCGCTTCACTTTGTGGACTTGCGTAGTCTCAAGAAGCGGTTGATGGCAGGGGACATTGATGTACAATAAATGTAGCATGCAATCACTCTGATTGTTTGTGATCATGACATTTTACAAACACTGCTTCTCTGTCATTTTTTAAAGGATTGTTTTAGAGGGTTGTGACAGAGGTAAAGAAATAAAAAAAAAAAAAAAAAAAGAACAAAACAAGGAGAAATGTCACCCCATCTGCCTAGACAAGCCAGATTGAAAAATTGAAAAGAAACTGACTTGGATGAGATAGATTCATAGCACTGACACCATACCAGCAAAATCAGATTTAGATTTTGAGATTATTGAAGTAATAAAGTCACAGTCTCTTTTCACAGCATTTTACAATATGCTATCTACATACCACATTGAGTGTGGCAGTGCTGGCTTGTGGTTAGAGCAAGAGCTTTCTGGATGTTTTTTTATTTGACTCTGTTGCTGGCATAAGGTGTGACCTTGAGGTTCAGACCCTACTTGTGAGATGGGGATAATAACCTTAACCTATTTTGCAGCTGAGTAGATGAAATTTCTGAGTTCCCTCTTTAGATGCCTGCAGCCAATAATTAATGCACCTTACCCTTTATTGTTTTTCTTATTTTGTAATGGGAATTAAACAAGCTTTAAACTTTTTTGAAAAAGTTTCCTGCGCTGACCACAACCTACACACATTTGCAGATAGGAGATCAGAAGTGAACCCAGTTCAGTCATCCCTTCAGCCACAAAAGCAAGGTCAGACCACAGATTCAGCCCACATGCTCGAAGGCAGATGGTCAGGCAATAACTGAACATCTGCAATATTCCACATGTGTCTAACAACATCTTACAGGCTTTCCATCTAGCTAAAATGTTCATCCAAGCATTATTGTCTCTTCACTTGACTATTCCATACTCTTATTTCCTTCATCCTGGCCACTGCCCATTAAGAAGACCTGCTGTCTGATGACAGTCACCCCTTTCCTTTTCAGTCATATTATGCCCAACAACAATTTTTTAAACTTCAAAGACTTCTTTTACTTAGCTCCCTCTGTCAAGCACATCCAGTGTCCTACTGCAGTACCGCCCCTTGGTTTTGCTCAGCCAGCAGTCCAAGCCATTATCAGCTTCTCCTCCAAAAACATCATGCTTTTCCCTCAGTCTTGATACTGTGCAGGTGAGATACCCAAGGAAAAAGATGGAGACTTGCCATCAAATCTTCATTCAAAAGGAATTCTACTCCCACACCTTTAAACCCATGCAGAGGCAGGCAGCAAGTACAACTATTCCCTTCTCAGCTGAAATGTTCCCTTTTCTTCTTCTATGAATAAAACAGTCCAAACTTCATCTCCAGACCTAGCAAGGTTGAGCTAGATTCTCCCTTCAGTCACTTCATTTTGTTTGTAACTTTTACTCTTGATCTCCTTGTTTTTATTTGCAATATTCATATGATATTTAACACTCTAAAAGCCATACAGAATATGCACCACCCACAATTGCCTCCAAAATTAAAACCTGAAAATTCTAATTTTCATGGCTCTGAAGAAACAGAAAGAGCGATCATATAAGAACAGCAAAATGCAAAGTTCATTAGGGTCACACTACAGAGCAAATAGAACTGCTTGAGCTCAGAAATTACCCTGGCTTGGAATATATGGATATAAACTGATCAATCACAATTTTTGTCTGGAAATTATAAGAAGGTTTCTAATTAGTGAAATGATGAAGTTCAGGAATACCCCTCCAGTAGGTGGGTTCTGTTAGGGGACTTGGGAACAAGAAACCTGGGTGGTTTCACCTCAGTCTTGATTGATTCAAGGACAGTATAGTGTGCCCACATGAGCAGAGTGAGTGACCCAGCAGATCTCTGCCAATCCCTTGTGCCTACTTTGAACATTATTTCTGCTTCAGCAGTGAAAACTATTTGCAACAACTGGTAATTGATGGAACAACCTGCAGCTCAAAGCAGAAGTATATTCTTCATGACGCATCAATGGGGGTTTTTTTCTACCAAAAACACCCTTCCTACCTAAAGTAGGTATCATACCATCCCACAGTTACTCCAACAATGCTAAATGTAATGATTTACAGATGAGACATAAACATACATACAATATATAAAGTTGTTTCAGCTACCAGCCTTGCAAACACCCTGAACTCTTGAGAGTCAAACATTTTATTTCATATATATACATATATATGATCACGACCAAGGACAGTTCTAAAGCCAGCATGCGTCTACAGGGATACCTGTCTCCACTCTCTCTAGGAGTTGCTTTTGCAATGTCCTAGAGAAATAACAGCAGCTCACCCTAATTTATGTGAATAGAGTGAAATTATGTGCAATAACTCCTCTGACGATCTGAGAGAAGTCCTCTTTTTCTGTACTCAAGGCCCCAGTGTAGCTGCAGTTACACTGATAAAGAACTATATATCCCCTGGGGTGCACCATAAGCTATGCTGGTAAAAGCTACATAAAAGGAGCTGAAAGTTTCTTGTAGTGTAGGCTACACTGAAGAGGGAATGACAGAGACCCTGTCTGTGTTAAACTGGGTAAGGTGGATCCAGATGCAGTAATAGAGGGTCAAATGCACAGACCAACTCTCAGTGCCTCATTTCTAAGGTTACAACTTGGAACAACAGACATTTTAAAAATCTTTGATAACAGTGAGCTCCTACTGGTACACTCCTTCTTGTGTAACCAAAACGCAGACCATATCATAACCAGATTTAAAAAAACCCAAAAAACTAGAAGTCTTCTTAGCTGAACCTTCAATACATTTTTATTGACAATATTGTTTTTTTTATTACCATCTGCCATTGTATTGTGTAAATGATTTTATTTGGGTTTTAAATTCCTAGAGAGTTCTTTGTCTATTTAGCAGGAACTGAATTTTGTAAAAACTATTTCTAGAGCTTGTTTGTGGGAAATCTATTTTATTCCACTTCGAATACAGTTATTTAAATAATATGCTCAGGCAGCAATTGACAATAGCTCATACTGACCTTGAATTCACTACACAGGAATAAATGTAATGTCAAACCTTTTTCTTTTGCATGTTATCCTGGTAGTGTGTGGATAGTGGAAGGAGGGCAAACAGGCAATTTTAAGAGAATGGAGAGTTAAGTTAAATCTCTTTCGGCTCTTCGGCCACACTCCAAAAGTGGGCAAGTCTGAGAATATAAGAAGACAGAGACTGTTCTGTACTTTGGAATGACCATCCCTACCTCTGATGCAACAACCAAAGCTGGTTCCAATTTCTTCCACATCACTGCCCATAAAGCTCCTGTTCCCAGCAAACCACTTGCAGACCTAAAGGAAAGCCCTTGACTTCTTGGGGCAGTGCCACATTTAAACTGCTCTTGGAGAAAACAGGATTTTTGCTCCTGAAGGGTTGCTGCCTCTCACTTTCAATCAGCTTGTGCCACTGCACTGCCTTCTGCAGAACATGGAGAAATGCTGCAAAACTCTTTTTGAGTTTTTGACTGACACTCAAGTGGCTTCCTGTGCAAGCCCGGTTTTAGTAATTTGGGTTAGAATTATCATCTTAAAATGCTATTGTACCCACAGAAATGCTTGCGATAATGGCTGGTTGCCACTTCTTTATACTCTCATCTTAAAACTATACTTTTTAAAAAACAGTATTCAATAGTCACTGTGGAATCTGTCATCACACAAGAAAACAGATACACCGTGTGACTTACCTGACTTGTTAGACACCATCCATAGCAAGCACTGAATAGACATCCAAAGATGTAGTCGAAGCCCAGAGATAGAGGATGAACTAACAGCTTGTGCTTTTCCTGCATGAAAGTGTTTGTGGGAGTTCATTAAACAGAAACATTTCAAATTCAGACCTTTTCAGATCACATCAGCACCACAAACACAAGGTATCTAAGTGCTGTTGAGGATCTGGGTCTGAACATTTTTCCCAAGGTCATCCACGATGTTTGCAGCAGTATGAGGAATTAAACCCATGCCATCCACACTGAAGACAAAACCGTAACAACTGAACCATCTGCCCTCTGTAAAAGGAATGTACAACAGGAGTCTCTATTTCCAGATAATACAGGGTGTCACTGTCTGGTACGTGAGGATATTTACACTTGGGAAAGAAAGAAATCAACAGTTCTTCTGTTTTAACCTTTGTTTTGATCTTGAAGCTTCAATCCAACATTCTCAGTCTCCAAAGCAAAACCAGTAAATTGACATGTCATACAGCTTACAAAATGAGGAGTGTTATCAAAGGCAGGCTTTGTAACTAGGCTTGTTCGGTACATAAGCACAATTCATATTGTCCCCACCTATTACCAGAGCTTGAATATGTAAAATATGAACCATTCCACAATCTGCATGCTCATTTATATTACCTTTATGCGAAACTTAGGAAATAAAAAATGTTCTGTTTCCCCTTCAAGTGTGGAGCTCTGTGTTACACAAGCTCGCTAAGTTACCTTGGTGAGACTAGGCTTTGCCATGTGCTTTGCAAAGGAAAAGTGGACATTTACCCTTAGAATTTAAAAGTGATGCTGAAACTTCCAGAAACAAAAGTGATTACATTTCCTGAAATTTATGACACTTCTTGGTCCCAAATTTGATATGAGTTTAAGCTGGTTTGGGATTGGTACACCTATAGAATTTTCAAGTTGACACAGGAGAGATTGTGGTTTCAAATAAAACATTAGCATAATGTAGCAACATTTTGCAGGGTTTCAATCCAAAGTTAGGTATAAAGTAGAGACAGCACCTCAGTTTTGCTCCAAGTTTCCCAAAGTTAAGGTTCAAAGCAAAACCTGAGGATAATCTCAGGCAAAAGCAGATTTTTTGGCATGAAATTCTTGCAGAGCAAAGCAATTAAGACTTAGAATTAAACTGGTATTGGAAGAATCTCCATTGAACTGCTTACAGCCTCTGATGTGCAACTCCAGCTGAAATAAAACCAAGTCCCTTATTTCTACCTTGCGTTTGTCCATGACCTCTAAGTGCCGCTTTATCATTTCCCAAACTGCTTCTTTGTTCCCAGCCTGCTTGCCTGCACTATTGCTTTCCCCATCTCTTGCTCCTCTTACAGGATTCTCTTTCACAGCTGCTCCTCATCCCACTATTCCCTCAGTGTCCCCTCATCATCTCAGACACATCTTTTTTTTCTGTGGGAACTCTGCCCAGTTTGGTGTTTCTCCCTTCTCTTTTTAACCTTTTCTTATTCCTGTTCCTCAGCTCTCCTTCCGTTTTCCTTGGGCCAGTTTAACTCCTGGCATTTCCTGGCTCCGCTTCTCTGACTGTTCTCGCTCTTGGAAACTTTCTGATCATCTAATCCTAGCCTCTGTCTGCAGCATTACCATGTTTCTTTTTATTTTAGCCTTCATAGATACAACCATTACAGAGCTCTATCTTTGCAGAAGCCTAGCAAATATGAGGCTGTTACCTTCTCTGCTTCAGGCTGAAAAGCTCAATTAATTTGTTCTTTCCTTATGGGACATATATTCTCACATTATTCTGTTCTCTGGAATTTCAGTCCATTTCTTGAAATAAAATACTGCACACTGAGTAATATTCTACCACCAAGACCTTATCAATACCAGGTAGAGAAAAATGTATGATTTCCTTCTTCACGTACCTTCTTCTTTCCATTCAATGTCTTCCTTTGTCTGCACTTTCCCAAAGTGTTTCTATACCATAAATCTCTTTAAGCCCAGTTGTGCCAAAGATCACAACTTCTGGTCTCTTCCTGTAATTCTAGTTGTAAGCTGCATATTTTGCCTAGAAATGCAAGGGTAGTTCCAGTCTCAAAAGAAGAGCACACTGAATACTATTAATTGTTTACTGTTCCACCCCAATAATCTGTTGTCTTTTTGGTATTCTGACCAAAGTCAACCTAGGAATTTAAAGCAAAATGAACTAGCAACGTTGGTGGATAAAAAGTTGTGCAAAAAGTAACACAGACCGTTCTATTTTATGAAAATATTTTTTTAAACTTTTCACTCTGTTTATGGAAGTGAGAAACAGGTTCAATCTAATCTGATTTTAAGACATATGTATTTAAGCAACACTTTCAGGAAAAAAAGAATAAACAAAGAACAGCTTTTGGCATTACCTTTAAAATCTGTGCTAAAGCTATTTTTGCTAACAGAGTTTTAGCGTAGCATACAGTACCCGTGTCCTTCCATAGTTGGTGAAAATGCTAGGAAAGAGATTTCTTACTCTCACTGAAAGTAAAAATGCCATGAGCAGTTATTTGCAGTTAATCCTCGAAAAACAAAAAACAGCACTAAATTAAATTTTGCTCTTTAAATGATATTGACAATTCTGTAAGTGAGATCAATTTTTAAAGCTGGCACCAAAAGAGATCCCACTTGTTTCCCTAATTTATTGACAACAGCTTTACATATTCTCGCTTATAACAGTGAAAACAGCAATTTGATTTGATCCCCAAATTCCTCAACTTCAGCAGATTCTTTGTAGTGTATAGGTAATAATTTACTCTGAGTTGTGGTCCGACCACCACCTGATGCAATGGAGGAGTGAGAATGTGCTGGGAAGCCTCTCTGAACCATTTCAAGCAGCCTTTCAAGAAGCTATCCAGCAAGGAAGATTAAACATTAGCTGATTACCGACAAGTAATTAACAATGTCAACGAAACACAGAAACTGAATTAATAATAATTATATCATCAACACGCTGATCATCTTGTAGAGAATCCCAGGGAAGAGGAGAGGTTAATTACTCATTGCTAGCAGAACAGCAGGAAGTCGACCAAAACCATGCCTCTGCATGGTGTTAACTGCCAGGCAGATAATTAATTAACATCATAATTGTAATGCAGGCAGCATGAAAATATTGAAATATTACTTCATTCCCATTCTATTACCTCTCCAGCACATTCTGTAACTTAGAGGCTGGAACTACAAAGCTTGGTTGTGACCAGACTCCTGGGTGACATGGCTTTATATTCTGTAGATCCTTGTGTTTGATGCCTTCTATGAGAGATGCTCTTCCTCTAACACAAGAAGAAGTGGCTTGAAGAAGAAACGCCTACAGTCCCTATATAATGGCCTGTAGGATGGCACACCACATAAATGGAAGTGTTCTGTACAGTTATGCACAAACTGACCCAGAACAGATGAATTCAAGCACCTTTCCTGTCAGGTCGATCAAATGAAAGAAACACGGTTGCAGGATGTTCGCTGGTTGGACATTTGAAGAAAATCTCTACATACCAGGAGGCTACTCTAAATCTCATGGTATAAACTGAGCTAATGAAACCACCCACTTGTAGAAAAGAGCTCAATACACTGATTAAATGACATGGGGGCCGGGATGTGGATATGATTTAGTAAACCAGGAGGTCTCCCAGTGCTCTCTGTTCTGTCAAACAGCCAGAAACAATTTTACATGCCCACTTGCCCCACTGGAGAAGCATTACAGCACTTGGTGTCCAAAAACATGTGTCCTATAGCCATGACCTTCTGAGACTTCAGCCTGGTGAAAACAGGCCATCTCTAGAGCCATTAAAAAAAACTTCCTTTAAATCAAAGGAAGACAATTAATTTTCTAAAGCTGGTCTCATTTTCCTGGTTTGTGACACATTAAAAACAAACAAACAAATAAAACAAACCAAAACCCAACCCAGATGCAGGAAAGCATGCTGGGAAAAATTGTGACTCTGCAAAATACCCAGGGAGAATTAGAGCTGAAAGCCACAATTACCACCCAGTAAGGAAAAAGATTTGGTACTGGAGTAGAGTGAACGGAACAGTGTACATGAAATATGGCTAATATATCTTTGAAATTATGTGTCACAACTGATCTTCTTGAAAGTAAATCATGACATAAGGCAAAATGTGCAAAGATAAACTTCCTTAATCAGGAGATACTGACTTTTGGCCATCTGCAGATTTAAATCCCCTTTTTTAAAGTGTCTGAGAGCTGGAAACAAAATAGTTTTAAAAGAAGTACACTTGACCTAAAATAAAACAAGCTTACCAGAATTAGATACTGTTAGTTTCTCCAAGAGAGTGCCCTGAAAGAGTTATGGTCATCTCTATCATGGACAAAAATTTGCTTTATCACCTAAATTCACTGCATGTTAGGAACATGCAGTGCATTCTACATTTGTGCAGTTGGCTGTTTCCAAAAAGAGTCTGCAATTGCAGTTTGGCAGAAGACCAGGCTGTTGGTTATGCCTAGAATGTGGTGGACACGTTTTGAGTCAATTCCTAGGTTTCATATGGCCTTTTTGTATATGGCCTATCTGCCACCATTTGGTTAACTACTTGTATAGCTCTATCTGTACCTGTAGAGCAGTAGATAAATAAGTTCATAAGAGTCTGAAACACATTTCAAGAGGGAACACATATTACAGTAGACAGATTTCCATAACACTTCTTGAAAAGAGGACAACTACTCTTGCATTCTGGCCAACATTCTCTCTGTACCAGAGGATCTAACACCCAGAGCCTGTTTGTGATCTCTCATATAAGTGCTTGTGCAGTCACTACACCATCAATCTTTAACTCATAACCTTGACAATCACTCTGGGACTGACAGGAGCTGCACAGCACCAAGTCCTTTTCCATTCTACCTAAGGTCAGGCCTTATTTTGGTGTGCAGTGAATGAACTCACTGGGGGTCATGCTCAGAGTATTAAACAGATATACTGAACATTAACCAACAACATCAAAAAGAGAAGAGTTGGTTATTATTTGCACTATAATAAGTCGTGAGTAATCCTAATATCTTCTGCAGAATTTCTCCAGTGCTAGTGGAGAGTGAAATCGTTATCTTGAAGAACCAGGTCCTTTACAATCAGCTGCAGTCACTGCTGCCCTCAAACACAGCCATATCCTCATGTGTATAAATAGGACTCAGCTTACTCTGTGAGTTGTAAAACTCAGACCACACCAAGTGAGGGAAAGGTGAAAGTGCAGAGCATCTTTAAATTCCTGAGTCACTGTTTGAATTTCACTGATAACTCATTAAGATAATTTTTACCATGGCAAAATGATAATAAATAAACGCAACCACAAAAGACCTCAAGGCAGGGTTTGATACTCCTTATTCTTGTGACCTAAAGAAACTATTTCACACTGAGAACAAAAGATAGACATATTATACGGCTAAATGTAGTCAAAAAATAAAAGATCTGCAGGCCTGAGTGAAACACCTTATATTATTCCAAGAAGAAAGACTATCATTCAGCTTTCAACATTTTGCAAACATCAAACCAACCTTTTGGTGACTGAGTGAATGATAATTCAATGTACAAATGACAAAGTTAACAGATCACCAGTCTAGAATATTTAGTGCAACTAGAAAAGCTATTTAAGTATATTCACATCTGAGAGCCCTTCCAGGAAGTTTGTATCTGGAGGATATGCTGGGAACATCCATTAAATCTCGCTGCCCAAGTCCCACTGCATTTGGTGGGATGTTCAGCTCCCACATGTCTTTCTGTTTCCTCACGTGATAAACAGATCCTTGTATGCTTGTGTAGAATTTCTTAAAAATGTAATGGTTCCCTCTGGGAGATCCTATAACATGTTCCTTTCTGTACTCTTTTTTTAGCCTTTCCATTCTCCTTCCTGCAGAAACCTTGTATTTATTTCAGAGATAAAAGAAATCATTCTATCTCTAAAATAAATGTCTCTAAATGTCACCTTCTGCATCTTTTGCATTTCCACAAGTGGAACTTTATTATGGCATAATATAGATAATGCAAATATAAAGAAGGAAAATGGGAGGTGCCAGTCACTTTGACCTGCATCACTGACACACACTGATTTATTCAAAGCAGCTCACTCTCTCAATTAATTTAAATGGGCACGATGCTGCTGCAGTGAATACTTGGATCTCAAATGATGGAGAGAAGACACATTCACACGCACCTCACCCAACACAGCTGAAGGAGACATGCTTGAAGAGCCGTAAATTTTTAGGAGTTGCTGTCTGGACACTGTAGTCCATAATTGTTTTAAACACTGCTGCTGTTTGCAAAGGAGTTGTATGAAGTTTTAGCATGGGTTTTAAATCTGTTGTTCCTCTGTCCGCTTGTTTTCCATCCATTAACTTCTTCATAGATTCCAGGCTTGACTAGTCCTGAAATCTGCCCTCGCTGTTTGTCCTTACACACTCTGTATTTTACACATATAAAACGAATACAGAGCTGAACAAATGTGGGTAAAATTTCCAGTGTAGGCCAGGTAAGCTAAATCAAAACAAGGAGAGAGTGATTCCCAGAAGGAAGTGCATCATACTGTGACAAGTTGATCTTTAATGATATGATGGTATATGGAACATTTCGAGTATCTTCACCCAATTACATTCAAAGACACTGGTTACTGCACTAAAGGGTTTGTTAATCTCAATAAAGAAAGGGTGGTCTGAAATGAAGCCACTAGATAATTAAAATTAGAATGCTATAGATGGCTGCTAGATTGCTCATTTTATATAACGAATTGAAAGCCTAATAGGAAAACTCATAATATCAGCCCTCTTAACATTAACAATTACCATGATTAACAATGATACTCACAACTCATTTTTCATTAAAGACTATGGGCAGAGATAAGCTTGTTTATATAGACTAGCTTTTGAACAGATGAGCTATTTATCACTCCAAAAGCCATGAAAGGACAGAACAGCACCCAGCAATTAAAACTTGCAAAGTGACCTCACGACAGTGAAAGACCCACTCTTCTCTGAAGCAACTGTGAGGCAATTGTTTTCAAATCAGCTAGAAATGGAAAGATCATTTGTTGGTTTGTTAAAACATCTATCTTGGCCTTGGAGTGACTGGAGTGTATTGCTGCACACAGGACTTTCATACAAATGCAGATTTCCCAGTGCACACCACAGATCAGAGAGGTGAAGTTTTAAGAGATAGGAGTTGAAAAGATTGGTGTGCAAAGGATCAATAACGCTTTATATGAAAACAGCAAATGAAGAAGCAAGGTTTTGCATAGGTGTTGTCGTAGACAAGATCAAAACATATGCTATGTATGCATTTTGATATCCCAATCAGTCCTCATTTTCCTATTTTGGGTTTCCTGTCTCATTGCTGTATTCTCCCACTGCTCCTCCCAGACTAACCTTTTGAGAAGAGGAAAGCCTCTTATTTACCTGTCACCAAAAATTAATATATTTGGGTCCTACTCCAAGACCTTGAGACTTTTCCCATGTTCAGTAGAGCTCTGAGGAGTCAAGATAATGCATATGGTAAAAGAACAGGAAAATAGCGCAGAAGTAAAAGGAACAGGTCTTTCTAAAGATGGAGATATATATATATATATATATATCCCTGAACACTGTTTTCCATTAGGAATGTAATGGTTACTCTACTAAACAGTGCCATCCTTGCATGTCAGCAGATAATGCACTGTATACAAAACTCAGTCCAACACCTGTGAGGACACAGCATATTTGTACGTGGGGAGCTTCATGCAAACCCAAGGGGGTCACTTCTTCAGCTCGTCTGCTCTCCTGAGAAGCATCTTGCTTTTATTAACAGAAGACTGATAGGGAATCATGCAGGCTGTGGAGTCTAAAGAAGAAAATGAGTCAATAATAATCCTGGCCTTTCTCTAATACATCTGCTGGTCCAATCAAAACCAACTGACTCCTTCTGGGTCAAGTGTGTTGGTTACAACTTCCTACATGTCCACAGATTGTGGTGCCCCTTACTTGCAGAACAGGTAAGTGTCAATATATAAATTATGCCATTTGCTTTTGCAGTGAAGATATCAGAAAAGATGACAGATTTCCTTCCTTTTGGGGGTTTTGAGGAAGTTCTCAGCAATCTCTGACGTCAACAAATGCAAAAGGAATTCTCATACTAAGGGCTGGCTGCTTGAATGCGTGTTTCCAAAAGGGACAAGGTGGATGAAGGTCTGACATGATGAATGGCTTGAAGTTTGGCATGCTCCAAGATCACATTAGGAAATAAACTCTAGATTCAACCAATGGAAATCACCTTTTGAATAATTATCTCTTCCAATAACAGTTCTTTTTGGATGCTCGTGTGGGTAAAACCTGCAATCTCAGTTCAAGGGCTGTGAATCAGAAGCAACTCCAGCAAAGAGCCCAGAATAATCATAAAGTCGACACCCAGAGGATCTGAGAGCAAAATCTGACTGAGCAGATTTCTCCTGCTTTTAATGCCAGAGGAGGAAGAAGTGAAGAAGAAATTTTTGGCTGGAGTTCGTTTCTTTGATAAGAAGCTCACAAGCCTGGTTTGGTAAATCAGAACTACAGAGATGTTAGATGGGAATTTAATCATGATTGACACATAAATGACAGTCTCCTTAGAGCAAAGTGATACATCATCTGCACTCGTATATCATGTCATACCAACAATATCTGATATACGTAGCTAGGTAAATAGCATTGGAAAATGCTCTTTATATCCAGTTTTCTTGAAAGTGAGTTCTAAAAAGGATATTTTCTGATACATGTCTACATCCCACACATTAAAAAGTTCAGCCAGCTTTTAGATAACCCAGATAACTGAATCACAGAATAACTGCAAAGGAACCTTTGGAAGTCAGCTAGTCCAACTCCTTACTCCAAGTGGGGCTGGCTTTGAAGTTTGAGTGGTTTGTTCAGGGCCCTGTCCAAGGAAGTTTTGACTATCTCCAAGGATGGATACTCTACAAACTTTCCGAGAAACCTATTGCAGTTTTTGATCACCATCATTACGAACCTGATATCTAACTGAAATTTTCCTTGCTACCACTTGTGCCTATTGCCTTCCGACCTATCTCTGCACACCTCTGGGAAGACTTAGGGTCTGTCTTCTCTACAATCCTCATTAGGCAGCTGAAATCAGCCATAATATCCCTGCTCAGACCTCTCTTCTTCCAGCTGAACAAATTCAGCTTGCTCACCCTGTTCTTGTATGTACATGAGTAAGACACAGGTGAATGCAGAGAGACTGAGTTGTTTTGCAGAGCCTTTAACTCAGTTACCAGGGCCTGTTACAACAGCAAGATATGGAAACAGTCCTTTCTAGTTCTCACACCTTACAGGAGAAAGAACTGAACCTAATTTTCCTCAGTTCCAGCACAACCCAGTAACCACAGCAGAGAGATCAGAGAGGACATACAGCTGGACAGGCAACTGTTGAAACCTTCAAGTCCAAAGAAGTATCATTTTCTCATTTCTGCAGCTATTTTCCTGAGGCTGCTTGCTCTGCAATGCGAAAGAATATTTAAAAGGTCATGTTTACATTCTTTTTGATAGCAAAATGAGGAGTGAAAGTGGGCAGAGAAAGTGTAAATGGAGAGAACAACCATAAAACAACCACTATTACCTGGAAACTGTGTTTGTGCCCAGGTATTTTTATACGCATCTGAGTGATGCCTTGCAGGTATGAAACTGAGACAATGCATATAAAGACATGCACTTTAAGCTTGTAAACCTAAAGCTTCTCAGACTCATTTTCCCGGATCTCCTTATTTGTGATTTATTTCTGAAGACTAAATTAAGTTTTTAAGTAAACAGTTACAGTGTAACAAGCTAATCTGGGAACTATGTAACTCATTTCTCACTCTTATAGATAGGAAAAATTTTCAATTAGTATTCTGTCCATGTTAATTTTTAATTTAAAGCCTTTAACCAAAGTACAATGGACTTTTGACATATAAATATTAAAAATTAAATTTCCTGAGTTCATTATCTGATAATTAGAACTAAATAACATCTTAACTGAGAGACAAACCCCACGCAAAGCAAGTCAGTTCCATTTAAGATTCCATTAGAAAAGTGTTTGAGCTAGTATGTAATGGACCATAAAATTTAATTTGGAAATGATATTACCAAAAATGATGGAATGATACCAGTCACAAAAGGACATGTAGGCAGCCCTCATCTTTTCATTTGGCATGATGTTCTTCTATTGATTCTGTAGAATCAGAAAGGAATTACTTAATATTGCACGGAATAACATATGTAGGGTTTTTTCCTTTTCTCCAGCGCCTCGGTATTTAAAAGTCAGAATTGACCAGTGTAGCTCCATGTAATTACAAAGATTTCCTTATCTTAGCCTATTTGCTGAAGTCATCCTAAAGAAAGGGTCCCCTAATCCATTGGCTGTCTCATATCTCATTTACATTGGTGGTAATCCCCATCCTATCTCAGCATTTAGGTAATGACTTTGGGATTAAATTGCACTCCTTGCAATTCTTTACTTTCAAATCTCTACAACATATCAGCGGGCCCGGCTGAATAGGGCTGTCAGAGGGCTGGTAATGCAGCCGGGGAGGTAAGGCCTCCGACTCTAAAGCGAAATTAACTTTCTTCATAATAAGATCTTAAGAAAAGAAAAACCTTGGCTCCATATTGCAAAGTGTTTTGGGACGCTGTAAAAAGATGCCAGGATTAAGTTATACTAAGCTTTCTAAACAAGTGTATTTAACTACTTTCTCTGCATTTATAGCCAAGGTGGGTTTAGTAAGGCATTTTTTAGATAGTTATCAGTCAAAAAGACCTGCAAATGTCAGGTGTGTCTTTAACTTTGCTTTATGAAAAATTCTGAAGACTACTATTCTGAACCACTGGGATCACAACATTAAGTTTCATTTAATTTTTCACTTTCGATGAGAAAAATCTGCTCTTTGTTATGGCCTCATACTGAAAATTAAAAATCAATTAATTGGAAGATTAACAACTTAGGGTCAGATTCAAGCAGATATCTAAGTACCTTTCTAATTTTAAGTATGGAAATAATTTCACTAAAATCAAGAAGCAAAAAAGGTATTAAAAATTAACTATATATTTAATTATTACTTGATTTAAATCTTGCTAAATTTAGGCTTCACTAAGAAATGTTTCATGAGTCATCTTTTCTACCAGTTGCAATAAACCACAGTTGTGTAAAATACATACATATATTGGTGGAAATATATCATGACAGCTATGTTATGAGTATGAATATAGATAGTGACATATACAGATGCTGCTGCACAAAGCTCCGTTATAGAAAGGTATTTTTATTTGCTGAACGTAACATTTCCAAGTCCTTAAGCTGCTTGCTTTTCAAATATCTATTTGCTCACTTTTTTTTTTCTTTTAAACTTCAGCTGTTGACAAGATTGGGAGAACGCCTTGTTTTACCAGATTAAGGGCCTCCTTTCAGCTGGTTCACCGAGGTGCTGTAATCTACCAGGTATCAAATGAGAGACCTGACTTTCAGCAGATGGATCGTAATGCGATAGAGAAGGACATTGCTTTTGCCGTCCTTGTGAAAAGGAGTCCAAGGCAGCCAAATTTACCCACCCAAGGGATCTAAATTAACACCTACACCGTACCTCAGCAGTTGCATCCTACTGCATCCATCTGCACTGAAGACAGAGCTATCAGACACGTGCCTTCTCCTCTGCTACTGAAGCCACCATCTAAAAGGACCATGTTCAGAAGAAGTTCACAGAAGACGCCTTGACTGAGCCCTGTGTTGGTCTTTTGTGCATATATCCTAGGAAACAACCTATAGCATGTAAGTACTTTCTTTCTTTTCCACAGGAGCCAAGTCTTTGTATACCATCCCACTAGGCCATATTTCTCTCATAATAATAGATCAGGCAATTTTATAGGAAAAAAACAAGCAAACCACCAAACCCAAAGACATCACCTCTGGCATAACAAGTCCCTAGGTCAGACCACCAAATGGGAGCAGTATTTTCTAATGAGGCAGCACCTTGTCTTTGCCCTCATTTATCCTCCTTAGACACAGACACTGGTCACCATGAGGGATGGGACATCAGCTACATGGGCTTCTGATCCGACCCACTCTGGGCAGAGGAATGGAAGAAGAATGCAGAAGATGGAAACTTGCAATGGCAAGGACCTGCAGGAGAAAACAACCTCCCCCAAAGCCTGAGGTGGCATTGCAGAACGACTTCAGTGCTCTTCAGATGGAAGAGGAAAGACCTGTCACATCAGGAGAGACAAGGCAGCCGAGTAAGGCAGCCTGGGCTGTTCCCTGCCTAGCAACCAGTGGAGCTAAAAAAAGGCAGTGGGTGACAGTAGCAGGTGACTGTTCTGAGAGGTACAGAGGCACCCCTTTACTGACCTGACACACTCTCTAGAGAGGTGTGCTGCTTACTGGGAGCTCAGATGAGGAACGTCACTGAGAGATTACCAAGCCTTGTACAGTTCTGATTATCATCTGCTGCTTTTTTTTCACATGGGGCATTAGTGTGGAGGGGTGAGCTGCCCTGCTCACATGCCTCTGCTGCCAACACCTGCCCTGTGGGTGCACTGCCACCCATCCAAGGGATGCCAAGGGACAAGCATCGGGTTGGATCATTTGAGAGAGAGGGGAAGTTTGCCAGAAATGCCAAAAAAACTGCCATACAGGCTCCTTTATTCTCATTAATTAAGCACTTAGAGATGAAAATAGTTTTGCAAGGCAATAGTGAATCTGCTCCCAGAAATAGTATTTTCAATCATCACTTCTAGGCAACTCAAAGTTGCCTGGGAATCACAGAGACTTTTTTTAAAAAAATACTTCTTTGAATATGAAATCAGATTTTTGCCATGCATGCTGGTCAGAGCATTAACAAAAACCACAGGTAATTACTAAGCAGCAATCAAGACAGACAAGAAAGGTAAGGCAAGGGATTTAATAGCAAGCTCTATTAAATTTTAATTAAACTTATCCTTTTTTATACTCTTGGTATTTTTACAACAGCCTGTAAAGCCTGTGTTGAGAGGTTTCTGAAATGTCTGATAGTCACAGACTGTTATGTAAATAGGGCTGAGCAGTCCTCATGTTCTGGAGTCCCCAACACAGCAGTGGGGCATCTCAACCCCATGCAGATACCATGAGGACCTTGGGGATGGCACAAGCTACTCAGGGGAGATTTTGCATTCCCCACTTGCCCCTGCAATGGCATTGTTTATCTGGAAAAGGGAGGGGCTTTGCCTTCCCATCCCTATTCACCTCAGAGCTGCCAGGAAAAGGCAGTGATTCATTTTGAAGGGAAACTGCAAACTCTAATGGTTGCCAAAACCTGGGATGGCAGTCAGGAGCTGGGCAAGCTGCAGGCCACCTATGGTATGCAAGATCATAAATGCTGAATTAACTTCATGCTTCCAGAACCTCAAAGACATATGAAAAGCAACCTCCCACATTTAGATCAAAAATATTTGAGGTTTTGATGTTTATGTGCCTTTGAGGAGCACATCCTTTACCTGCCGTAAAAATCATCTTCCCACTGTGACACAAAGGCAGCGTAGAGCTCATCTTACCAGCTGTTGTAAAACCAAGTTCACATATGTTCACAAGAATGGTGAATATTTGCAAGTGGTGTGTTAACTGTTAACTATTTTACAAATAATATTTGAAAGCAAATTGTTCAAAGGCACACTCAAGAAATGTGCAAAGGCAACTTCTGCTACAAACCCTGTAGATAACAGAAAATACTGAGCACCTAATGGTTCAAGTGTGCTATGCTATGAATGTTTAGCCCATTTCACATCTCCTTGCAGCCTTTTTCATACACTTGGCTCTGTGGTTCAGCTCAGTTGTATCCAATGATGAGTGATAATTGGAAGCCCTCCTCCTGCCATTCTCCAGAACGATACGGAAATTAATTCTTGTACATTGTGCATTGCATACACCAAGGGAAGTTGACCCTATCAATTTACATACTATAGGGGCCTGCTATCACACTGCAGCCAGCAAACAGCTTCTCTTATCTAGGAAAGACCCTCATTTGTTATTTCTTGCTGAATACACCCACTCCCATTATTTCTGTAATTCTTTGCAATAATAGACCTTACCCTAATGAAACCCGCATTATGAGAAGGTTATAGTCCTGACCCAAAGACGATTAGCTCTGTGCTCTGTTATTGCTACATATGTAATTGTATAATTGATTTTAGAATTTACTTTTGTGTCCCCAAACCATAAAGTGAGCAGGCCATTAAGGGGGAGAAATATAATTAATATATCTATTAAAGATGGGCAGGATATTATTGTAATGTTAGGATTATGAAGTAAGTGTCCACATAAAACTAAGGAAAGAAATATAAAAGTTGAGATTCTCATCATACTTCACTTGAGGTAATATATGCAAAGGATGTAGGTCTTCAGTACACAACAAACAGCTCAGACACGGCTGATGTACGTGGTAGGCTGGGGTGCAATTTTATACACAACTCTGTGAAGCCAAGTTGCTGGAGGCCTGAGCCACATTAGTTTGTGCTAATGAAGCCATGGAAATCTGTTTCCACATTATTTTCTTCTATATGTATGCATTTTTATGCATCTAACACATGAATGTTACTCCTCTTGGCCAACAGATACATGTTAGATAATTGACAATTCATGTTTCAATAATTAAACATAAATAAACAAAGGCATACACAATTAGCACCATATATTTTTAACTCAAAATTATTTTTCCCTCATTTACACCTGGTCCTTAGGCCCACAAATGCCTCCACTGTCTTAGCTATTAAGATGGAGTCAAATTCTCTCTTTAGATCAAGCACTGCACTGCAGACTCTGCACAAGTGAGCACACCACGAAATGTGGGGTTTTGCCATTCATGTCCTGCTGACACTTGCACAATAGCATCTGAGAATAGACTGGAACCTCCTCAAACCAGGGCAGTTTTTGCCTTAAGAGCCCACACTGCAACAAAAAAGTGGCACTGGGGAAGTGAGAGAGGAGACCTGCAAGTGAAGCCTGACAGAGGCCACTTTGCTGTCATTCCCCAGAGAGCTACAGCAGGGAAATTCAGCTGACTAGGGCACAGCGCCTAAGTATAACTGATGGGATGGGATGGGATGGGATGGGATGGGATGGGTGGCAGCTGACCTAGACACATTTCTTATGACCTCACCTGGTGCTACAAATGTCATTTTGGTGGTCTCCATCACAAGTTCCTGCTGCTACAGGACAGATGCAGCAGAACAGAACAGCGCTACTTCACAAGTCCTGCGTGCCTTCCAGGTGCTGTTCTGGATGGCTGCAGGTGTCTCATGGGTCGGCACTACAAAGTCTACCCTGGAGTCTGAGACCATCCCACAAAATGCTCTATGTTCTACATCTACAAAAGAAAAGTTGCAGTTCCTAAATCAATGGGATTGTTGCGAGTAACTTCTGCCTTACCTGGGCCTGGCTTAAAAGCATTATATTCAGGAGTCAGGGCTTTTCCCCATTTTTAGACAAGTTCATATTCCCACTCAGAATTACTCATCAGAGAACCATTTTACATGGACATGCCACTATTGGATTTGTGAGATAAGTTAAGGAAAAGGCAGTTGTGCAATTTGCACACAAAGTGGTTGGAATTGATCTAAAACAAACCTTTAACTTTCAAACTGGTTTAAATGGGGAAAGGACCATTGGATAATTACATCATTTAACACATTGATTGTCTAAAAGTCAATTCTAATGATTTCAGAAATAGAGGGTATTGTGCTTTCCTCATTTTTAAGGAAAGATTTTTGCTCAGTGCAGAGGACTAAATGGTAAATTTTTTAAAAGAGACAATGTAGAAGAGCTGAAGAAAACAAAAGTTTCATTATGCCAAACAAGGCTTATTTCACAAAAGCTAAAAAAAATCAATGGGACACAATTAAACTGGGTGCATCTCCCCTTACAGTACAACAAAGTATAAGAAACCTAAATGATCTGTGTGTATTCAGAATACATAATTAAAGAGGTAGTTTGTATCGTTAGTCTGGCCACATCTATTTTTGCTTTGAAGTTATGCATCCTCTCTGTTATATTTGATCATTGCCACTTGGTCATTAACTAAAAGGTGCAACACTCAAAGCCCTAAGATTAAATTTTCTCCTTTTTTTTTTTCTAGTTACTTTTACCATGCTGTATTTCTTTATCAAGCAGAATAGAAAATACAAGAATGTGTCACAAGGACATTGTTATTTTACTTTTATGTAAGACTTCAGACCATTGGAGGGCAAACTCTTCCTTTTACTCAGATGACTGATCAAGTGAGATTCTTTTCATACACAACAGAAAACTGAATTTTAGCCCCTGATCTCAAAACACTTGGAAACTGTGAGAAAAGTTGCATTTGTTTAACTGAAGGAAGGTTCTTAAATCAATTTAGTCACACCACTGCAAATCCACGTGGACAATCTTAAATCAATTTGAACCTGGCTTATTTCAATTTGGCTTAATTCAGAAAGGAATCCATTTAAGCTGAAGCAATATATGCAAGGTTTTCATTTACACAACAGTTTGCACAAAGGCAGAGTTTAAGCAAATCAGCTTGGGAAGCAACTTCAGGTTCTGTCTACGTTTAGAGCACTTCAACAGCACAGAAACACTGGTAGCTCTGCACTTCCAATGTAGTTTTAAGGACATCAGAGAAATTTTGCTTCTTAATTGTACAGTACTTTTACTCCTATTAAAAGATAATTGTCCAGTTTAAATTCAGTTTTTCCTGTATAATGGTTTTCAACAGCTTGGTTAAACCTGTCTGGGCTGTGTACCTTGCACTCTGATGGGCACAGCTACGAGCTCACAAAAGCCTGCTTGGTAGATTTGGCATTAAATTCGTGTGACATGCAAAATAGAAAAGGTGTCAGCTGTTTCTTCCCCCATAAGGCCCTGAGGAATTGACCCAAAATTCTGAATGTGAGATTGAAGACAATTACATCAGGAATGACATGATACAAAGTGCCTGTAAAGTCATGCAGCCTTCTCATTCTACCAAAGCACGGCTGTGAGTTGTTAACAGAGGGCACAGATTCTCCCAGTGTTTCTTGGAAGAAATAGCAACTTACTGCAAGAAGAGGAGCAATGATATCAATGAAAACCATTGTTTAGAGGGCTCTTGTAAGAGTAAATAGGAATGTGAGATCTTGGGTTGGTTTTCTCTTAAAAAAGTAATTTTCTTGCAGCACAAATATGTGTCAGCTCATTAGGGGGAAAAACTGCTCTTGAGAACCTGTCCCCTCTCTAACTATACATATTCAGTCAAGCAGTCAGCTATCACCACACTGAGATAAATGCCTGCAGGTAGTAGAGCTTCTTTCAACCAAGGCGGGTTCTGTCAGAGTACAGCATTCCTTTAGGAACTGAAAATTTAAAATAAAGAAATAGTCACCATTTACTTTCAGAAGTTTTGTCTGGCACATTTAAAGCTTTCTTTTGAAAGTAATTAATTTCCTATCAAAAATCCAGCTTTCTTGGTAGAAAATGAATTAAAACTGGCTATTTCTAATTTGGCAGTGAGAGCTGACCTTGCTGAAGCAATCAAAAAAATTTTCAGATAAACAGAAAACAGGAGATGCTGCTTCTCATCATAAGAAGCTATCTCTCTTTTTGCCCATCTCTTTGTTCTACGTATATAACTCACAGGTTTGCATTGCTCTGGCAGGGGAGGGAGGTCTTTGTGCTGTTGGCATAGAGATGATCTTCTCTGTTGTTCACATTGTCAATCCATTTGCTTCAGGCAAAAATGAGAAGACTGAGTTTTTCAGGAAAGACTGTGGCAGACTAGAAAAACAGAGAAGGTGTGACATCCAGTGAGAATTCTAAGGAAGTTAAGGATCTCCTGCTTAAACAATGTATAAATCCTCCTGTTGTGATATTCTTTGCAACAGACAACGGTGCTACTGTCTCATGTAGCTGGAAAAGTTTTCCTTCGTTGTAGGTTCAATGTAATTTTCAGAGGAACACTTTCAAAGGAGTACATCAGATGCCAAGGGAACATCCTTAGCCATGAAGTGGCTGGAGAAGGGGAAATAACATACTCTGTACTCAGCAGTTGCTTGTAGCAAGGGTCAAGGGCTTCTCTCAAAGGCACCAACTATTCCCTATGCTTCAAAAACCATCACTCAAACTGTACAGAAAATACGACAGTGGAACACTTTTCCAGTTGGAGCTCAGGATCTCAGACAAGGTTGTTGAGAAAAGCTTGGCAGAAAGTTTCCTATCCTAATATGCAGAAGTTCTTAGCAAAAAAGCCACCCTGATACCATAAATTTAAGACCTGGAAGACACCCCAGCAACAGGATTTTGGTACTGCTGCCCATTGCTTTTGCTGAATGACTGCAGAGCTTTTTCCAGGGGCTGAGCAGCAGCAAACTTCAGTGCCTTTAGGATTCTGCCATTTTGAATAACGGCACTGACCCTCAGTATTTTCTTACCTCAACCACCTGCAAACACTTGCCAGTCAGGCCTTCCTCTGCCAGTGCTGGCAGTGCATCCACCTGCAATTTATCCCAATTTATAGAAAAAGGAGAAGACCCACCTGATCCCTAGCTGATTTCCATCCCAACCTGGAGAACCAGGCAGCAGTGTGGCAGGGAAGCGTGTGCTGAAGCTCCAGCCATACTATCAATACAGAAATGTCAGGGGAAAACATTTTTTGCAGAGGTGACATTTTCTGGGTACTGACAGATTCTGCCTCCTCGATGTGGCCAGTGAAACAAGCAAACAGCAGAGAGAAGGGGTAAGCTGTAAGCAGTACAGGGCAGGTGGCAAATGCTACAGAAAAAAGTATTATCCCTTTTGTCCCAAATAACAAATGGAGGCTGCAGAAATTCTACATTCTTCATCTTATCAATGCGGAAAAATACAGCCACAGCTATTACACATAGTGTTATAGGAAGGCAAGAAGACATATTTGTTCTGAAATTCATCAGATAACTTCAGTAAACCACATGTCAAAACATTTTTGAAAAGTGAAGGTTTGTGGAACTGTTTCTTTTGCTTATGTTAAGCTGAATAAAACAAAATACATGAAACAAACTCAGATGCTTAATCATGGAGACAAAACTGAGGAAGATTATTCTGCTTTAAAAACAGACTCGCAGCTTGAAAGCGCGTTTTTAGAAGTGATTTTATTACAAATTGTTCTATCAAAAAATAACATGAAAATTATGGTGAAGTATGTACATTACTCAGTGACTGAAATGGTTATGGAGAGTTTGAAAAGGTAAGCAATTTAACGAGAGCTGAATTGTTTTACAGCAGAAAAGTTGTGATGAAACCATTCTCCTACCATTGCTTGGTCATCAATTACTTACAACAGCAGCTGCGTGGTGGGAGGGCACACCCTGCTTTAGGCCAACTCTGATAATTTAGCACATGCTAACTGTGTCAGCTTGATAGTCCCAAAGTATTTCCTGTGCCCATGGAGGAGTAGGGATAACTGCACCTGGCCTGCCACTGCTCAGTGGGTCTCTGCTCTTTGGGTGCAGGGAATGTTTCCGTGCCTGTCCGTTGAGATACGAGCTTACCAAAGCTTCTTAGCAAAGAACAGTAAGAACGAGAGCAGGAAATATTTGGGAGAAAAAGGGAAGAAAAGGAAAAACCGGTATTTCTCAGGTTCAAACCTGAGGGATAGTTTGGCCCAAAATCTATTAGCATGAGAGGTCAAACTCCTTGCTCTCTTTGGAGTCTGCAGTAAAGGCTCCGTGCAATCCATTCAGCAGCACCTGCCTGAGCAGGTCTCAGTGGCCAGATCCTATCAAATGTGCTAAGCACTCATGATCTAAAAGAAAGACCTCCAAAAACTATTGAAAACAATACATCCAACACAGTGTGGCTGGAGGAATTAAAAAACCTTGGAAAATCTACAAAATCAGGAACCAGGACAGGCAAAATTCAAACCCATAAAAATGCAGAGAAAGCGACACAAATTAACGAGAGTGAAACAGGCAACATTCAGAGGAAAGAAAAGGAGAGATAAACAGGGTGGTGAAGCATGTTAAGAGCATACTCCAGTTACATACGACATCATTTTTATCACCCGACAACTAAAACCTCTTTTGGGCTACAGTTATACCCACTTCTTGGTCGAAAGAACTCCAGCATTAAATGTAATTACTGAAAAGAAAAAAAAGTATAATTGTGCAAGGCACAAGTCTCACCGTTCTTCAGGCCCGGCACTCTGTAGTCTCTCTGCTAATCCTGCCATCACAGACGCCAAGATTGGGAAAGCATCCCATCTACTGGCAACTAGGAAATAAACACCACAAACAAGGTGGTTCCCTCTGGTCTGAACTGAAATCTGGGTTTTCCCCTCCCCAAATAATTTTACATTAAATGTAGGTTCCCTGTAACAGGAACATCAGTGTGCCACATGTGACACCTCAAAACAAAATGGTATCTGTGTTTCACCTCACAAGAGAAAGGGCTTCAGCCAAGTCTGTCTATCTGTACAGCCACTCGGACATCTCTAAAAGCACCAGTACTTGAAATATACAGAGGCAAACTATCATTTTTTTGTTGTTGTTGCTTAAACCAAAAGAAACCAAACAGTTGAAACACATTACTACTACCAGGAAAATACACACTAAGAGCCATCACTAACAGTTGACAAATACCTTTTAGACAGACTTTCTCTACTTACTGTATCTCCCCAGTTTGCTTTTGCAGGCAATCTGAATGGCTGTTTGCATCTTCTAAACAAGTTCTGGAAACTGTGGCTGGTGCTGCACTTGCAAAATTAAACAGGCCTTTAATAAGGAAGAGCAGCAAAAGCTGCTTGGGTTCAGCTCTGTTAGTTGTTGCTGGGTGGGCTGAATATTCGTTGCTTTATGCCCCAAATACTTCTCCAATAAATGTAGTTCAGATTAGGTGCTTTCTTGCACTTGAGATACTTCATTCCATTTTTGCATATCAGCTCCTAAAATCTTAAAAATGCAAAATTTATTAGATAGGTTAAAAAAAACAAGCAGCAACGACACACAACGAACTATTACTTCCCATGACTTTAGAAACACATTTGCTATTTCTCTCCAGTGGGCACCCTAGATACAACAAACCTATGAATTGGCAGCATCGATTAGTCACACCGATAAGCACTTGCTCACCTGAGCAGCCACAATGGGGTTAAGGAAGGCCATCAGACTGTTCCTCCAGGTACATGCCTCTCGGTGCTCAAAGGAATCACATCACTCAGCCCTGCATGTAGTTTCTTGCTGCAATTTGATGTATGCTGGTCAATGATTATGTATTTCTCACAAAAGGATTTGGTGAGAGCCTGATCAAATGATTTCAAACACAGTTCCACTCAAAGCTCGAAGTCACTGTTAAAACAGAACAAACGGAAAATATTTATTGTTATTTAGTTGTTATCTTTTGCAATTTATATTCGTCTTATTTTTGTTCCCCAGCTCTTGGAAAGCAGTGGTGCTGTTCAGGGGTGATTCCCTCCACCCTCACCCCCGCCTCCAGGGCTTGCATATGCTTGACACTACTTGGAAAACTGACTAACAGGGTGTTCACTTTTACCAGGCCATTAATTGATAACACTTAATTAATCTGCCGTGTGAGAGATCAAATGAAGATTGTGTCCCACAACCAGCAACATATATTGACTTTGTTATTCCAATTATGTGCCTGACCAGAACAGCCCTTTGGTATAAGACTTAACCTTTGAATCACCCTCAGTGCAGAACTAGATCAGCTGCTGGGGATCTGACCTGAAAAAGACCTTGACACTGCCGGAGCTCTATATGTGCTTGAAAATGTTCCACCTTGTGCTTGTCATAGTCGGTGTTCCTGTTGTCATTTGCAATTACATTTATGTGTTGGACACGATTCTCCGATAAGCAGCCGATAATTAGCAGGAAGCTCCAATTACAGTTCGCTGTTTCACGTTGATACACATTTTTTTTTGTTTTGTTTTGTTTTGTGGTGTTGGCTTTTTTTTTTTTTTTATTTCTTTGTTTAAAAAAAGATGCCCAGAAAAGAGCAATTAGTTTCAGCAGCAATTGGGTAAGTGCAGCAGACAAAGAGAGCAAATTGCCTTTAGCAGACAATTTATAAATCAGCTGTAGATTTCCAACTCAGTTTTTATTTTTGTTTCCCTGGGTTATCTTCCACTAAATTGATGAGTAACTTCATCAGAGGCAGTTTTGGTGTAATTTACTATAAGAAAACATAATTAAAAATATATTCATCAGATTTCCTGTGGCTTTCTTCAAGGATAGTGAACAGCAGCACTATAACAAGGAGTAGCAGTTGACCTTCTCTATCTGCTAATTTTGTAACTTTAAATCCATGTTTCTTCTCCCATAGAAGTCAGCATAAAATCTGGAGCAGACATACCCAAAACTGCGTGGCAAATCTTAGTTAACATCCACCTGCCATGAACATTACATACCATTTTGTCAGACATGGATCTGACCAGGATATGGATGGCTATTTTATGGTGCAATTTTCTGTAATGCAGCCTTTCTCCAATAACACCCTTTCCAACCAGAGATAGAGGTTACCGTGCAAATGTGACAATGAATTGCACAAAGATGAATTCTTCAGAAAAGGACCCAAAATACAGCGATATTTTTTTAAAATCATAATATTATTATAAGCCAACCTCATTATTAGAGCATTGAACTTAGCAGTATTACTTTTTAGCATAGACAGGAAAAAAATACCAGTCTTGTAGCTCAGAAACAGCTCTGAATAACAAAAACCATAGAGAATGAGACCATTTCAAGTCCTCCATCTTGTTTATTATTACAAACTAGTGTGAAGTGAAACTGCTCATGGTTCTGACTCCACTGACGTAAAAACACCGAGGTAGCTTTAAAATCAGGTAAGTCTGAAAATTTTAATATAGGGAGTTATGAGTTTAAGGTTTCTTTAAGAAGGCAGAGCATCGATCTGTTGTATTAGCAAATAAAAATATAAGTCTAATACCTAGACTGTTATTTGAATCAATGTTTATTGTTAATGAACACAAGGAGTGGTAGGTAGCTGGTCCAGTAGCTTCGCATATGAGGCTCTTATCCCTAGGCCGACCTTTTAAACAGGGTTGCTGAACAGGGTTCAATAAATTACCAATCTCTTTGCCACACCCCTACATAACAAACAACTATCAAACCATTTAATTGTCCTGATTAAATCTCATGGGGTTCTAGTCATGAAAAGCAGACGAATGTAGAAGCCAACAATAACTCACATGTACAGCGATGGTCTTGGAAACACTTTGTTTACCAAGGACTAACCAAGGCAACAAGTTTTCTTACTCTTTCCACAAAATGCAGTAGAGTCTTTAGCTTTTACCTGCCTGGGTAACTTGGCAAGCAGCAGGGCTGTGCAGAAAAAAATGCCTATGGAGGGTACTGCTTGAGAACACCCATAGGATATCCAAAAGTGATGTAAATGCCCTGCAGCGTGAACCCCCAAGAAGCATTCCTAATATTGGGGTGAATCTTGAACCCAGAGCCTTCTGGCTGAGATACAGAAGCACTATCAAATGAACCAAAGGCAAATGAGAAACATCCAAAGATAAATGAATATATGCCAAGGCTTATGTGTGCTATCAAGCAATAAATACACTAGGAGTAGGAAGTGCAAAAAGTAATTAAGGTTAAGAAAGAGGCATATGCAAGCTATAAAACATTAGGTAGAGAGGAGGACTAGAAAGATTGCAGAAGGAAGTTAAGAGAGTGTAAAGAAAAAAATTAATACAGGAGGCAGAGGAAGAGACAGTAAAGGAGATTGCATGTGAGGTTAAGATAAATAAGAAGATAATTTTCAACTCTGTAAGGCTCAGGAGCCAAATGCTGGAGAAGTGTCTCTAAGAGATGGCAGAGAAATTCTATTCTAAAAAGCAGACATTGTGCTGAAGCAGATCAAAATCAAGTATTTCTAACTCCACACTTGGAGTCTCCCTGTGGATTCCAGGGGTAATAGCATACAGATTTTGGATAAAATTGTGCAGCTTTCACGAAGGGCTGCAAATTGCCCAACCCACGTACGCATTATGATGAATTATGATATTATGGTTGTCCTTTGTAAGGACAAATGAATAAACTCCATTTGATGTGAAACCACATTAGAAGGGTGGCTTAAAATGTTCGGAAGGATGTAAAGAGACAAGGTGCAAATAGGCCAGATGTGGCAAAAAGAAACTCAAAAACCTTGTAAAAGTGATTTAATATCTAATATCAGCCAGACAGGGAACAGTCATATCAGTGTCAATGACACTTTATGTGCCAGAGGGCTCTTTTCCACTTAGACAGCCATGTAGAAACATGAAATGGTCAAAATGCCATGAGTGGCTGTGGAAGGACCTCTTTCATCGTGTCCTTCCTGAATGTGTTAATATTAACTAGCTGGGAAGCTGCTGATGACTATGTAAGAACAGGTATCTCTTAGCAAGAGACTGTGTAAGCACATACAAGGACACTTTCACCTGCAAAATCTATATTCAAACAATCTGTGGGAGAAAAAGTGCTAGGCAGAACAGCAAAAGCATCTCTTCTTTCTGGCAGTAATGGGAAGGCTGGGGTTGAAAGTTAATCCTTCTCTGATGTATTTCCCTCTGCAGTATGTGTATTCTTGATTCTTAATATTTCCTATGCAAATATTTTAAAAGTATTTTTCATTGAACTGTGTCAAAGTGCATCATTTACCAAAGTTTGAAAAATAGAGCTAACAGGGCGCATATCTATACTTGGACAGTGGTAGAAATGGCAGCACTACCTGTTCAGCTGCCAAGGGAAATTTTGGCCAAGGCTGCAACTGGCTTCGTCCTGCTTCTCATGATGTCTGACCCCTTAAAAGAGAAAGTGACTGTATATTCTAATACAGCTTGGTCACCTTTGGCACTGGGCTGAGGAAATGAGACTTCACTGAGACAGAGGACTCCCACAAAAAAGTGTGAAAAATTGAAATGACAAGGTTGTGTTGATAGCTTGTTGAATGAATGAAGGGAATGAATTGAAATTTACATTTATATAGCACCGTTCATCTACACTGTATCACTTGGGACTAAGGAATTCATGGCAGACTTACTTTGCCAGCACAGCTGCACTGGGGAATGAAGTAGAATTGGACCAAGCATCATTTTCCCAGAACCAGACCCTATAAAAACAGTGGAGAAAGGCAAAGAACCTATGTAAAGCTGAGAAAGGGTGAAAAACATGAACAAAAAGTAGAGAACTTCACGCATGGAAGGTTAGGAAGTGAAAAGTGTACTGAATAATATGTTTAAGTTTAGATCATTAGTCCAGGAGTGAAACAAAGCAAAGAATACAAAAAAATAATCTAATCCTTTTACCTATTCCAGTCCAGGAACAAGTATCCTACCATTCCTCACTTTTAGAAAGCAAAAACCTGCAGTTTTGGAGATCAAATAAGTCAGCTGTTGCATTGTTACCTGCCCTCAAAGGTAGGCAGTTCTTTCTAAAGTATACCTTAAATTTTCTTCAGTTCATTTAAGTCTATTACTTCCTAATCAATTCTTGCTGAACATGAGGTTCAACTGAAGAAATCGATCACCGTGCTCTTGATAACAGCTTTTTATATACTGGAAAGCTGGAATCATGTTCCTGTTGGTCTATGGTCCACTTTAGTGGTTATCAGTACTTACCCTTAATGACCTTACCCTCATTTTGTCTATGTATCATGTTACTATTAGAATATGAGAATACAGCACTGTTTGAGGACCTAAACTGAGGCCTTTCCACGTTTGATTCATGTAAGTAATTGTATATTTGATGTCTGGGAGACAGGCTAGCAATTACTACTGTACACTCACTGGTCACTTGTGCACAAGGAGACTTTGCCAAAATAATATTTACATACCCATGGAACTGACAAGTTATTTACCTAATTCATCCTCAATGTCCTACAGAGGAGCTCACCTCCAACCTGTTATCTTTCATCCGTCTCAGCTGGGAAATCCCAGGTCATCTCATGCTGATGCTGCCACCAATCTGCTCTCTTTGAGCATTTGCCTTCTAAAAATGAAATGCCTTAAAAGCAGGAAAAGAACCCACACGACATCAAAATCTGACTTCTGGTTGCCCAGCTACCTCTTTCTGGTGTGATAAAGAGTCTGTTGAATTCCTTCATAATTCAGTGTTCAATAAAGTCATTCTTCCAAATGCAGCAGACCACATAGAACACAGACTATATTTCATTTTTCCAATTTGTTCTGAATTTTAGGGCTTCTTGAGAAATAGCTTGACCAGTATGTCTAACAGGGAGCAGAGCTTTCTCCTTTCCTTGCACCGAAAGTCTTACAAGTCAGCCTCAAAATCATGAGATTTCAAAACAGGTCCACACTGATACACTAATTTCTTTGGTTGTGACATTTTTTGCTGACCAAGTAGAGGTCTCGGAGATTAGTTCAGCTGGTTACAGCTTGGTGCTAATTAACACCAAGCTTAGGGTTTGATCCCCATATAGGCCATTCACTTCAGAGCTGGACTCAGAGATCCTTGTGGGTCCCGTGCAACTCGGAATATTCTGTGAAATAATACAGATAACTCAGAAATTAATGAGTCCTGAGAATGTGGCAGAGTTTATATACATGTTTATATATGTGCCTGTGACAAAGCAAGCTGTATAGCTCACACAAGACATAATAGTGTCCTATATCTGCTGCAGGCTGAAAGCTGAATGCCACGTGAACTGCACATAAGATATATGGAAGTCCCAGTGGCCAACACTGCTCCTGAGAGGGTTTCAGGCTGCAGCTCACAAACATCACAGTGAGGCATTATGCAATATAAAATAGGACGAGTATCAGTACTGTTAAATCATTTCTTTGTGGTTCTTTTTATCCAGATGAAAACACCACTAATTCACAGGTATTTATTAATTCACCAGCCTTTGTAACAGTCTTAGAATACATAAAGATTCATTTTACCATTAGAATGTTCTTAATGTAGTAATTTTGCATAAAAATGGCAAGTTCTTGTTCCTCAACATTAACCTCTCTGCATCGCAATATAGCAAAATCGAAGAAGACAGTTTTGTTCAAGTGATAAATACTTTACCTTCAAGCAATAAATACTTGTTTTTAAGAAGGGTTTCTTTATTTAAATTCCTAAATGTTTATGTTTTAATTTATAACAAAAACAGAGTCACGGAAGACCAACGACTTCCCACTCAGCCTTGGATCTGACAGATCCACCTTGGATCTGGTGGGTTCTGCTGATGCCTCTGACAATGACCCTCTACATGAAACCAAACAACTTGCTCAATATTTCTGGAAGAAAAAAAGACACAGCAAACCTTCCTTTCTCCTGAACTTTGCGTGCTTAACTTTTAAGTGTTTTCAATTAGCTCACAGTGAAATAGGGCCAGGTTTGCAGGCAGAGATCAACACAGAAGATTACAATAGCTCAGAAAGAAATAATACAAATAAGGATCTCTGCTGAAGCAGGATTTAAATAAGTGAAAATGTTACTATTGCTCTGGAGGTGAAACTAGAGATGAGAGAAAAATGTTAAATTAAACTTCAAGGGTAAATCAAGTGTTTTTCACCTTGAGAGCAGACTTGTGGCCTGAGTTACAAAATGTTGGAATAATGTAGCCCGATTAAGACAGTATATCCAGAAGAGGAAAATCCCTGTGTATAGGAATCAAATTTTGAAAACCATAATGCAACATTAAGCAGAAACAATCAAGGCAGGTGGGCAGACAAAGAGCAGAAGGTTAAAGCAATAAAGAATATGAAGATTTCTGTTGAGCATACATAGTACATATTCAGAGAATCATTTAGGTTGGAAAAGACCTTTAAGATCAAGTCCAACTGCAAACCCAGCACTGCCAAGTCCACCACTAAACTGTGTCCCTAAGCAGCAAAGTCACATATCTCTTAAATACCTCCAGGGATGGTGACTCTATCACTTCCCTGGATGCCTTTTAGTCCAACACATACCAGAAAGAAGAGGCAAAAGAAGAAACTGAGTCGATGGCAAAGGAGTGAATGGCACATGAGGGAGGTTTGAAATGTGAGAAAGCTGTCTTAAATTCACTATTGCAAATGTAAAAAGACACCAGATTGGAGTGGGGAAAAAGTCAAGAAAAATACAGCACTGATTAATTATGTCGGAATCAGAACCTCTTCAGAGATACAAGTGGCTGGAATAGAAGAATTATTTCCTCATACAAGAATTTGCTGCTCTGAGGAGGAACACTTACTGGAAGCCAAACAGAAAACTGGCAGGACATCTGAGCTGGGAGTAATGGTGAGAGCTGGAGATAGGACACTGTCAGGGGGACACGATAGGGGACAGCTAGACTTTCCTATTTGCTTAGTTCCCTAAGAAAATAGAGATGTCAAAATCATACATCATCTGCAATCAGACCATACTGGGTCTGTTACCAGCCCTTATACATGCCTAACACTTCTTCATCCAGCGCTCATAGAAGCATCTTGCATAAAGACAGACAGGTGATAATATAATTCTGAGCAAATGAGAGCAAGGCAGCTCTGGAAAATTTGAGGTGGCTAATGAGAAAGGATTATATTGTACCAAACATCAGTACCAAGCATCCCTGCAGATAAGTGGGTGAGATCCTATAAAAAGCTCTAGATGGCCAGGTACTGAGAAAGAAGCAGAAGCAAAAAGTCTGAGGGTAAATAATGCCAAGGAAACAACAAAGACAAATCCAAAATCAGCTCACCAGAGCAGGAAGAAAGAGGGACGCAGTGCTAGGCTGGGGGAAACTTCTAGGCCTGAGCAAGGACAGCTTGTTAGACAAGGATCTCAGGCAGCTTGTAAAAAGTATAGTATCTGTATGCTCATCTGGCATTAAACTGTTCCTTGTTGCTTCCCTACCACTGTTTCTTCTGGGGACATCAGGAATTGTCCTGGACCTACCTGGTTTGTGCTCAGAAGTGAGAGCACAGATGGTGGACCAGATGTAAAAGACTTTAAAATATATTCATGAAGAGCAAAGGGGAGTTTGAACTGTAGACAAGGAACCAATTGGCGTTGAAGGTTCAGCAGGGGAGATAGAAAGGTCGTGTATTAAACGCATTAAATGCAAATTGGGAAGGTGGGGATGTTTTAGAGAGGGAAAGGAGCGAGGAAATTGGAGGCCTGGGGAAAGCACAGATAAGCTGAATAAACAAAATATAAAGAGCTATCATGGCAGTCACACGCCTGCACAAAAGAAAAATGCTCTTCCAAAAAATAGATTCCCTATTAAGTGATTTTGCTTGATTTTTTCACGCCACTCATGAGTTATCAATCTCCCCACCCATAAAGACAAATGTCATATCAGCCCTAACCCATCAGCTATTCTCAATTTATCACCATTTAATATATATTAAAATCCTCTTACCTCTGATTGCAAAAACAAACAAAATAAGGCAACATAAATCAAAAAGAAAGGGAAAGGGAGACGAGGAGGCTGAAGAGACAGAAGGGAGATCTGCTGCTCAAAAGAATGGATTTTTTTTTTTCTCTTGATCTTTGCATCCAAGCTCTCAAGGCCTCTCCACCACAAAAATACTCCAATGGTCTTACAGTGTAAATCTCATCAGTAGTTTATTAATCCCTTCACAACACAGAAACAAATGCTCAGCCCTGGAAGGAGACTGGAGAAGCTGCGGAGTAGTAACAAACTCAGCAACCCTATGACTCTCTCTCTCTCTGATCCCATTATAAACTAACACAATATTTTTCTCCAATTTTCAGTCGGTATTGCAGCTCGCAGCAGAAAAGATACTGAAAGCAGCAGGAGCCAGGCAGAGGTGTCAGACTTCAGAGCGGACACTGCCTTGGGACCTGGGGGGGCCAGTAAATCAGTGCACGCTTGTCAACAGCTCCAAGCTGCAGGAATTACTCGAGCGAAAATAACAAATGGCTGTCATTGTGGAGCCAAAAACCTGTGATTATAATTATCACATCCCCAGTGACCTTGCATAAACTTTAATCCCTCTCCAATGGAGCATTTAAATAGCCTGCATCTACTGGCAGGGGACCGTGTCCCCTTAGTTGAAAATACAGAGACTAGGAAAGAAACGAGCCACAAAGAAACCACCAAGCCCCTCTGTGTCTTACAGCTTGTATTAAAGAGTTGTACAAGAAAAGCCCTGTCACTGTCATTTTAATTGATATTATATAATCATTCTGAATTCAAAATGCCATGGTGGTATCCAAACTGGGCTAATCTGAGTACCAAGCATTTTAATCAGATGAAAAGGTCAAATAACACCAAGTTTTCATCACTGCATTCAGTGGGTCCCTGGGCTAAGAAAGTGGGTATACAAGGTGTGTGGATGGGCTGCTGAGTCAAGTAATCTTCAGGGATGCAACCTCCTTCCACCTTGGAGACATTAGCTTACCCATGCAGCTCCCACTATAGTCAAGACTTAAATGAATTCTTCAGCTTTGGTTAAAGAGCTTTTTCCACTCCAAAAATCAGGTATTTTAATTTTTGGGCTTTTTTCATGGTTCCTTAACAGCCAGGATTGGATGTCTTTGATTACACAGTTAAGGACAGTTATTTGCTAGTGCCTTGTTCTACTTATTTTGTAAAGGTACTTCCATACAATAGAGACAGGTGTTGCAGAAAACACTAAAAAGTCTGAATCTGGGGAAAGGTTTTGATTCTGAAGGATTTCATAGTCCTCACGTTTCTGATCCTGAAAGGATCCTTTTAAAAAAAAAAAATCTTTTCATGCTGTTTCATGAACCTCCAAAGCACATCAAAAGCATAGTAGGTGCAGGAATTTGATGATATTGCTTTGAAATTGCAGAAACCAAGTTGCTGCACTGAAATCTGATTACTAGTTCACAGAAATTGTTACACTTGCAAACAAGGTGATTTCCCCCAGAAACATGCACCTCCTGCAGCCAGCTCCCCTGAACAGGGAACCGACCCATATGGGTTTAAAACACAAGACTTTTTATCTCACATAACTATGTTCTGCTCAAGCTCTGCACCATGGTATCACATAACAGCGATTTTATTTTTTCCAATACTGCTGTAAGAAGACAAAATGAACTTATTACTGGAAAAGAGTTTTGCTAATTGCACAGGCTTTCAATAGGTTTCAGAGAGAGCACAACAGAAGAATTGCACATTCAAATTAGCACTAATTTTAACAAGTTCAAAACTTTTAAAATGGAGAAATTGTGTAACATTAAGTCTTAAGGGAAAGCCACTTACTGAGATAGGGCAAAATTTAAGTATTTCTACATTAGTGTGCACATTAATATAGAATCCTCACCTGCAATTCTCCATGCTAAATAAATTAAGATATCTAGAACAAGAGGTATATGTCCTAAAAATAGGAAATTGTACTGTCTAGAAAAACAGAAACACTTGAAATAGAGTAGTTCATGCCCACATTAAGAGTTTTAACTTTAAATGTGGAAGTAGAGATAAAAATAACTAAGAAGCAGCCTTAATACAGTTAAAGGGCTACAGTGGACCGAAGAGGTGATTAGCTGTTTAGGTGGTTTTCCCAGTCAATAAAACCCCAGTATTTATTGCAAGAAGGAAGACTTCTTCCGAGAAGCTTTGTTAAGCTAAGTCCCACATCCTGGCAAGCCTGTAGCAAGCTCTCTGAACCCAGCAGTGTCAGCCCCACTCAACAGGGCTTTTGAAACCATGGTTACAGCTAACACAGGTCTCCTTTCTGCTCTGTGACAGAATTAGGATGTTCTTTGGACCAGAGAGACAGTGAGAGAGACAGCCAGACCCTCACAGGTCTTTGCATCCCTGTGACACTCCGGAAATAAGTGGTAGCACAGGAGAGACAGCTCTTTGCAGCCAGTGGCACAGAACAGGAACTGGATTGAGTCCAGGTGCCTTCACAGCCTGTGACATCAAGGCCACTCTACAGCCACCACATAGTACCATCTTCCACCAGACTCGTTCATTTTAAATAAAAATTCTCCATTTGCATCACTGCAACATAAATTAATACATTAAATATTGTGTATACATTAAATACTGCTTGGTGCAGTCCCCTTCAGTTGGGAATCATTCCAAACATCTCTCCATGCTTGATTAGCAATGTGATGCAGTTGCCTGAGTTTAGAGCTGCATATTCTATGTGTTTCATCCATGAAGATCTGTTAAAATCCCTCTATTTACCCCATATACTGGTGATGAGTTGTCATCAGTTATCTCTCTGTTTTGTTTCTCCTTTGACATGTAATCCAATCCCACTTCTCCAATATTCCTGTTCCATCTCATCTTGGAGAATGGGCAGTGTTTCAGAAATTTTCTCTTTTTCTTCTTGCCAATAACTGCAAAACAGCTGACAGTAATCACCATCCGTATTAGGTTAATGGTTAGACTCAGTGATATGAGAGGTCTTTTCCAACCTTAGTGATCATTAAAAGACCAACTTTTAGCTGCTTGTCTCAACTTCCACGTATACTATTTTGTGAATTCATGCCTAAGAAGAAAAAAAGCACCAAATCTACATCTGTTGTGTGTTAATACTTGAAAAGACACTAAATGCATGAAATCATGTATAAACACCTGATATCACTGGCAATTAGCCATTATTTACCATGGAGTTAGTACAATGGAAGAGGGTGTTAACCTGTTTGTTTTTACAGAAAATTATGAAAAACCTATTATTTGTCCCTTTCTTTCCTATAATGAGACAAATCACAGGCACTTGACACCACGTATATCATATTATGATCCTAGTTTAAGTCGATGTTTGTCAGGATTGAAATTATTTTGAAATAGCTACTGCTGAGCACTGGAATCCCTCGGAAACCACAGAAATTAAATGGCTGTGAGAAGAGAATCAGTGTGGTGCGGTGTGGTATGGTACGGAGTGGTATTACAAAATTTCATTTATTCTGATATCAGCGACCTGGACTTTGCAGTCCTGTGTCCCTGGCATCCCTGAAGGTGTGCAACAATAAAACCAAAGCAGTGGTGTTTGTGTGCTACAGTGGGACCAGGTGACTGTTACAAATGGGCCATTTTTGAAGAGTTTCAATTTCAGTGTAGAGCAAGTTGAATAAACAGCTCGTAAAACTACCTTCACATTATGGGGCAAATTGCTCATCTCTGAATCACAGTTGCTCTTGGCTTCCCGTTCAGAACCCTTTCCATGAGTCCCACTGGCATTAATGGCAGCTCCGCAAGCAGAACAAATAGACAATCATTTCACACCGAGAGGAGAATTTCCCCCACACGGTGTGTGTCCATCACACAAACCCACCTTTCACCGAGGGAGGGGAACAACCCGTGTGAGACTCCCCATCCCTACCTCTCCACCCCCTCCTCTGTGCTCTGCTGCCCATGGCCACCAGCCCCAGGCAGGCAATCTGACATTTTTAACAGCTTTTATCGTCTCATAACACTGGCTCCCAGCTGTTTCACATTTCCCTGCACTTTCCTGCAGCGATGCCGGGTTCACTCGAAAGACAACCCCGGTTTTCTGAAATGCCAGAGGCAATCTCTAGCCCTGTAATATTTTGGCCTCCTAAAGACCCCATCCTGAGGAGAGGGTTACTCTGGGAATGCAGTGAGACCCAGATGAATAGAGATGTCACTATCCTTGGAGAGCTCCCGTGTACTTTAGCTAAGCAAGGAACCTCACCACCCCTCAACACAAGTCAAAACCAAGTAGGAAAGAGAAGGTAGAAACAGGCTGCCTTGCTCCAGGTCAAGTCACTCCAGGACTTCTGACCACCGTATAAATTTGGGTATTTGGACAGTACATAAGTATCTTGGCACTGCAAGCTTCTCAGCTTTTGGGGAAAATTTCCTGATCAGGAATATCTATTTTTCCAAGTTTAATTTTTTTCCCTTTCCAATCCAGCCATACAGACCATCAGGCTGGTGCTGGAGAATTTAAACACCCAAAGACTGCAAGCACTCAACAATTTTTCCCACAAGAGAAATATTCAAAGTACTTAGTTCATATCTTGCCTTTTCACTCCTTTCTCTTTCCTTCAGCCCATTTCCCAAGACACATATACTGGTCTGAAGTTCAGACTGGCCTTGAAGAGGAAGCCATCTATATTTAGAGAGGGGTATTTCTCTGCCACGACTTCAGAAGTGTTTCTGAATCCTAAACCTTTCAAAGGGTTTCATGAAACCCAAAGAACATGGACCAGACCCTGGGATCTTCATCTCAAGAAGCATTTTTTTTTTTTGGAAACTGGTGTGAGTTTTCCAGTAGTAGCAATAGTCAGTCTGCTTTTTTTGACAAAAATAGTTTTATCAGAAAATCTTCAGTAGAATTAACTCCAGCCAGCATTGCCAGCTTTAACCTTGGGTTTCCCATTCAGTGTAGCTTCTTTCCTCAAGCTGACCTCCCAGAGTCATACAAATACAGCAAAAACAATAGCCTATATTTTTAAAGGATGATTCTGATTGCTACTGCTATGTCCAAAGCTTGCAATATAAAATCTACAGGTTCATAACTTAAAAAAATCAGTTAAGAGACACGAAAATTGCATGCACTTCTTTTTGATTTAAATTTTTGAGAGTGTTGCCCTCAATTTCTTTGTCCTTTGAGGTAGAAATGCAGTTCATCTTTCTTCTGGGGAGAAGCCAAAAGCACTCTGTTTTCATTTCTGATTCATTTCAGCTCTTTTCTGTGTGGGCAAGGTTCATGTGGTTTGATGTCTGATAATGAAGATTTGGCACAGCTTTAAATATAAGTAATTAGGGAATCCATTGACCATAACAAACAATGGACCAAAAAACTTGTTTTAGAGAAGGTACTTCCCAGTTGCCCATTACAGCAATTTTTGCCTGTAATTATAATTCACAAATTTAATTCGCTCAAAAAACAAATACTTTTTTTTTTGCTTAAGTATACTAAATCAAGCATTAAATTAGAACTCTTTCAAGAATGAACCTCATCATTACCTTTCTTATGTGAAAGGGAAAAAATAGTAACTCTTGAAAATCTACATGTAAGGAGCAAATGCAAGACATCTACACAGTAAAATCCCCCTGTTCACTTCCACATATCACGTGCCTGTACTCATATATACATATATGTATATATATAGTTATTGATGCATATGTATTTTTTATATATTTATACACACACAAACATACACTTACCCCATGAAAAATAAACCTCCTATGATAATGTGATCCCCACAAGCCCAGCACTTCAATTATAAAGCAATCCTAGCACAAATCCAGAAAATGTCACTGTCACATGCTTCCATTGTATGCTGTTGAAAATACCTCCAAAGTTTGGAAATTAATCACACAGCAATGCCAATCTTTTAAGCCAGGCATCTATGAACCAACCTCTTCCCTACTGAATGAATTACATTGAAATCATATAATTGCAGGCTGCCATTCAGTCACCCTTAACAATAGGAGACTTCGAAAATTGGAAATTTTTTTCCCATCTGACTCCCAACTTGCAAGCATGAAGCATACAGCAAAAGCTTGGTGCCTTTTAAATTACCTAAAATCTACATCCTTCAGACAAATGAACAGAAGGGGAAAAAAAAAAAAAGGGTGCAATTTAAGGGCAAATCATTTTGTGTTAATCCTCAGGAACTCAAAGCATGAAGATAAAAGAAGAAAAAATACAGGTTTCACTTTGCTCATTATGGGACATTGACTTTCACCTAATAGTATGCAATTAAAATTTCTTCATGAGATTTCCTTATTGAAATAAGAAAGATAGTGCCGTGCTGAATGTGGTGATAGATCTGGTATAAACGTGCTTCCTGGACAAACTGATTTATCATGTCTCATTCCAGCAGCTCTTTCTTGCTTGCTCATTTCTCATCTTATTACTGTGAAGTTGTAATTAAAGAGGATCCTCCCACAGAGAAGAGTTCTCCTTCAGGACAAGCTAAATTATAAATGCACTGTTCTTTCTCTGAGACCAATTTAAAGGGGCAGTCTGCTGAGAGAAAGATGCACATCTAATTCTTGGGGCCCCTGGCTCTGTAATTTTATGCAGGTCTCTTTCTGTTAGGTACAGAATAAATTTGGTTTGCAAGCTGGGTTTCCTGGGCAAATATACCTCTGCAATTGACTATTTCAATTTAAATACATAGACAATTCAATTAAAATGGTATTGAACCACTGCGCCTGATTTACTTCGTAGATACTTCATGTATGATCACTCCTATAACACACCGAAATATTTCAAAGGGCATTGGAAAACTATTTAAGGAATAAAGAGCCTGTAAAAATTCTTTCTCTTCTTCAGGAACAAAAGAACAACATCTGACCACAACCAACACTGACCATCCTGAGATGAATTTGCCAGGGAGACACTACCATAAGGAAACATAAGCAGTAGGCATCAGATCAATTTGACAACATGAAATGCTTCCTCTACCAAATTCTCAGCCCTTCAAACACACGGACTTGCACCACTGAAAAAAAAATAAAAACATGAAACACAATTTGCTGCCACTCATCTGAGCTTGTATCCTTAATGAAATAAAGTATTTGTGCTGCAAGCAATAGCAAAAATTCACTTTTCTTCAAGGGAAGAGACTCCAAGGAAGGACTCCTAGTAGTGCTGTTACTCAAGAAGGTTCTTGTGCCTTTGTATCTGAACACCTAAACCTAAATACAGCAGTACACGGTAATCCCATTAGATTTATTTTTGATCTGTTTTTTTCCCAAAGGCCCGACTTCATAAGAACATGAATTCTAGGAATAAGAATTTTTCATACCACTTCGCAGCAACTCTCAAAGTGACTTCTGATGCCTCCTTGAGGACTCTGGAAAGAGGGAATCAGTGGGTGAACTTCATCAAATGGGACTAGGAGATAAGAATGCACTGAAAAATAGGGGTGAGCTTTCTGAGCTTGAAATGCTCATCCAAGACTGAGAATCTTCTCTTAGCACCTTAATATTAAGCATTACTTTCATGGTATCCTGCCTTTAATGTCAATGTGGGATCTAAAAGAATTCAGATCTCTTGATAATGAAAATTCATCTGATACTCAAAAGGTTCACACAACCATGAGATAGCCTTTTACACTGTTACATCCTATAGCTTTATATTTCTCCTTGAGTCCATTAATTTAATTGCATCTCTGGATTCATTTTAAAATATTTTATTGTAATCACAGGAGACAGCAATAATTTATTAATGTGCTCAGTAACAGTATGACATAGTAAGAGCAGCATTATATTTGCAGACGTATAATTTCAGAGCTAATTTCATAAAAGTGTAGGTGAACTTGATCCTTAAATTAAAACCATTGTCCTTTGTTGGAGAATTAAGACAGGCAATTCATTCTATGTCATATCTACAATGTTTTAAATGTGATGCAAAGACCTGTGTAAAAGTGAGGTATTTGTAGCAGCTGATATGACCATGAGGGTCTATAGCCCATGAGGAATTAAAATGAAAAAAAAAAAGTTATGCTAATAGACAGTGAAATATTTATAACAGAATATTTTTAAGTCCTTTTCAAAACATAAAATGCTAAGCAAAAATTATCTGATTTGACTTCCAAAACCAATAGATGTGGTATCAGTAAATATTATTTCATTGGCTTCTCTTTTTCCTTTACATGTTTTCTTTCCTGTGTTACCAAGAGAAGAGAAACTGTGGTAAGGGAAAAAGGAAGGAAAAGAAAACAACACAGCACCCCAAAATCTCACCATTGCTTGCTCTCTCACATTTCTTGCTGATAATTCTATGTGCTCTATTAGTACTGCAGATTGTCTGGCTAATTAGTTGCAAATTTTCGTATTCAAAAGTCCAGTTTCAGCTTCATGGAACACACAAGGTCACATCAGCATATTTTTTTCACAGTTTGTGTTTCAGTGGGTGGCTGCAAGTCCTAAAGGACCTAAATCCACTTCAAAGGTCATTTTTCACAAAATTTCTAATACATATAGGTAATACGTAAAAGGTGAGTTCTGCAAACAGTCACAAAGCTATTGAAAAAGGGAAATATAACCATTGACAGTGCCACTTTTAATCAAGTAAGCATTCACAAGAAATTCTTTCCTTAGAAACATTCACTGCTTTGACAAAAACCTCAGTTCTGTTTGAAAACGTACAAGGTAGTGGTTGTGAAAAGCTTTTCCTTGTTAGATATCTTAACACAGAGAAAACAAATATAGTGCAATAAAGCGACTTAAAGCCTCAAACACTCTCACTCTGCTTTCCAAAGAGTCGATCAGAATAGGTATAGATGTCTTCATTTATGGAGAATTTCTTGTACAAAAATTCTCTCAAGCTGCATATTGCCTGCCAAGCTTCCGACCAGAGAGAATTTGTTTTATGGATGAATTATTACTTATTAATATACATAGCAAGTAAATACAGCTGCTGTGGGCAGCAGGCAGTCAGAGCCAAGCAGACAAGGGTCTGTGCTCCCTCCAGCTCACAGCATTAAGGGAAAACCAGTGAAACTACCAGACCAGGCAGCAGATAGGTAAAGCCATGTGTACCCATTAGCTCTCAGTCACAGGACAGGTGGGGATTCAGACATTGCACGTAAAGAATTGCAATCTAGATGCAGAGAATAAATAAAAAGAGCATTCCCGACCTGCAGACTCGTCTCAGTCCCTACTCCCTTTTGTTCTCACCACTTACTTCTGCTGGCTGACAAATCATCTCCCCGACACAATAAATTTGTTATGGAACATTATCTCAGGCTGAGGAAGGTCAGGATGTGCTAAAGGTCATGTATGTATTAACCCACTACATGAGAGTCCCCACCCTTAGTTTAAAACATAGTCTTAAATTACATACTATTGAACTGGCTATAACAGATCCCTCATAAACAGCCTCATTTACCTGACACGGACTCAGGATGTGCCTGAACATCTTGGAAACAGGCGTGTGTCCTGTTTGCTCCAAGGTATTATGAAAGTCAAAAGCAATGTTGTCAAACACTGGGGTTGTGGAGTTAAAGTATCTAAGACAAAGGGGACGAGGACAATCCGATTCCAGCTAAATTTGGGTGCACAGCACCTGTTGGATTAGGATCTGGTCACAGTGAACCCAGTGGAGACCATGGCTACAGGGGCCTGCACTCAGCTTCAAGTTTACTTCAGCACCTCCAGAGGTTGTATGTATATTTTATTTTTTGTGCCAGAAAAAAAAAACAAAACAAAAAGTCTTTTAGCCTAGAAAAGTGAGATATACACTACAACAGAGTTTTAAATACCTTCTGAAAATAGTGTTTTTCTCCATGAAGCGGCATTAGGTGGTAGCACTAGGCAGATGGTGAATGCTGTGATTTTGGATATACAGTAATGCTGACCAGTAAGTCAGATGAAACAAGCAGCAAAACAGACTTAATGTGGCTGCTCTCAACAGCAACCACTACACATTCCTTAGGTAATTAATTCAGAAGTAGGATATATTTTTAAAAGCAATTTTTTACTATTTTTAAATTTATTTGTTCTATACAAAGATTGAGTAAACTTGATTGGCTTGATTAAAATAGTGCAATTATTACTTTCCTATTTATCTACTTTTATTGCCACTTTGCCAGTAGCTGAAGGAAAAATGACAAAAAAGACAAATCCAGGAAATTTCAATTATCAAGGGGATTTTAAGAGAAAATTTTAGGAATCCATTTGCCAAATTTCATATTTTTCAAGCAAATTTTTTTAATAATTTGTCTAGAAATTTTCACTAGGTCTGTGTACAGCAGAAAAATAAAGCAGATTAGAAGACAATTTCCTGATTCAACAGTGCTTTATAACTTTTCCATATTACTATACAACACTATCTTAAATTTTACTTTTGGATATACCTCCCTTCATGAATGTAAGAAAGGAGCTGGAACTCAGTAGTGAATATATCATCACCCAAGGTCTGATAGATACATCATCAGTGCCCACTGCAATTTTCTCCTTACAGCAGGACGAATCCTATATTCTTGGTCAGATTCTTAAACAGGTAAAACTTACATTAAAGTTTTTTTTAAAAAGTAATTGCTGAGAGTCATGCATGAGAAGGAATGAGGAGCATTGTCATCCTATATTCCCCTACTGGGCAGTTAGAAAGACACAGAAAACCTGTACAAAAATTATAGATACAACCACAAAACAGTGAAAACACCTTTCTTATACATTACTAAAAAGAAACCTTGTCAAACCTACAATTTTCTCTAGTCCTCAGGCTTAGAAGTTATGGTTATTGAGATGAGTTTAAAAGCATTTTCTCAAGGACTTGCCCACCACCCAGTGGAAAATATAACCCAACTGACCTCTAAATAACAAGAAGCATTTTCACATCAAAAACCCCTTTGCTCCAGTCCTGTCTTAACCACCAGAGTAATCTTGGAGTAATTTCTTCTGAAGCCACCCAGTGACTCAAATCCTGACCCTGCATCAGGTTGTGATGGGGTTGTTACTACCTGCAAGGGTGTCAACAGATGAGGACAGCGCAGCTTGTCCATGTGTCACAGCAGTGCCCGAGGGGAAGAACACACCAAGGCCACATCCCGAAACCAGTCTGATCTTCTGGGACTAAATGTAACAACTGAGAATTCCTCCACCTCCCCTCCACTGAGGTTATTGCTGAGATTTGAACTCAAGACTCATTTGTCCGAGCTTTTAGGCATCAAGTCTACATCATCTACCTCTTTTTAGAGAGAAAGGCACTCTAAGGAGAAGTAATTTATTGGTAATAAAGGCCTTTTGGGAGCTCCTCTATGTCTCTATTAATTACACAAGAAATCTTCAGTCAGATTTAGACCTCAGTGGTGCCTCTGGGTTTGTAATGGACCCCAGGCAAGAATCAGCCTTCCCTGAACCTGATTTTTTCACCAAACCAGGACAGACAGCAGACTTTCTGTCACAGTTGAGAGCATACAGGACATGGAGTTTTGATGCTGATTCATCACTACTTCATCTGGGGGAAGAAAGGGAGGAAAGAAAGAGGGGTCAGATAATTAACATCTCCGTATAGTACCATCTACTTGGAATTTCCAACTGGCTGTGCAATTTGGGATAGGGGAGTAGGAATCAAAGGCAAATAAAAGGATCTGGTCAGCGTTTTTGAGTTGCTTTCCTTGACAGAAAACCGTTCCCTGGCAATTGGGGAAAAGGGAAATGTTGGCTTAGTGCAAAAATCAAACACAGAAATCTTTTAAAGACACAGATATCTTGTATCTCTGCCTTCAGTGAGCTGTTTCTCCTTTTTATTCTCATTTTCACTCTCCGTCTGTCTTCATTAGTCTGCTGGCACTCTGCTAGGATTAGTGAGCTAGTTTCCATGGTTTCTTATTTTCACTTTCTATCTTTCTTTGCTTAACTCATTAAATTGCTCATTACTTCACTGCACTTTACAGGAGACATATTTATTGTATTAGTTACACAATGGCCAGATTAGTAAGTGATAGGCAGTTTGCTATTTGAAAGAACATATTCTAATAGCAGAAAGGAAATTCAGGAGACAGAGATATTATCTACCAGTTGTAACATAACTGGGATAGCAGGTAACTGCTAAATGTTTACTCTTTATCACTAGAAATATGCTACATGATTATAAAAAAACTGTGTGCACGCACACCTCAGTTCTCTGCATCACCCACACCGCTCTTTCACCCCAGCAAAGGGAAACCACAAGAACAGCTCTACGGACAAATACCATCTTTACCTTCACCTCTTTACCTTCCATGACAAATTTCCATGACAAAGATGCCCAGGCTGCGGCTTTTCCCAAGGCTGGGGGGAGGTCTGCACACCTGAGTCTCCCTCTGACTGCTGGGGACAAGAGAAGCAGGGACAGCAGGGAGGAACCAAGGCATCACAGAGGGTCATGGCCAAAGGAAGCCCTCCTGCGTGAAATCTGAGCTCAAACTCAATGGTTATGGCTCCAGTTTCAGATTTCCACCATGCTTGTGCCAACTCAATACAGGAAGTTAATTCGGCGACTGATACTCCTGTCCTGGCAAAATTCTTGAGTAAAATGAATATTCAGTTCAATGGGAGCACAGTGGGGCTGGTTGAGGTTGCCTACTCAGTCAAGTCTGTATCCAAAGCAGTTTTCAGCCCTGATTCACTGTTTCCTGTATTTAGCTTCTGGAGTTTTTTATTTATTTGATTTTCTGATTGTACCAACTTCAACACCCACTCCTTTGCCACTGTCTATGCCCCATTTCTCTAAATAATCCCCACCTCCTCAACCTCTCCATTTAAGTGCAGTCCATTTCCCCCTCTGATCAAGCCATCAAGGGTGCAGAACAGGTCTCTTTACCTTGCACCTCTCGCTTCCTCATTTGATCTTTTCCACAGTTAAATATAACCCAGTTGATTCAATTACGCTGAAGTCTCCCAGATGCTGAATGTAATCATCCATGCTCTGTCTCTTTAGTTCGACAGGCGTCCAAGACAGAGTTCCTTTCAGCTGAATTAAGATCTTTCCTGCAGTTAGTGAATAGTATATACAGGGGTTCATGCCATTCATTCATCTTCTCTGGGAGTTCATTTATCACTCGAAGGTAATCTACTGTGGAGAATTTTGATCAAGAAGATGCCTGATTTTTTTTTTTTTTTTGGTGGTGGTTTAAAGAAAATCTGGTATTTTTTTAAAACATTGACTTGGTCCCTTGGCTAAACTTTGGAGACATAAAGGGATCATCAAGGGATTTATGAAATGTAGCTTTCCTTTTTATCTCATCTGTATGGAATTGAGATCTCCTTTTTCTCCAATAAACCCTATGAATGCTTTTATTTTTTAGGATATGAACAGGAGCGATTCCATTTCACCATCCTTTAATGTTAGCCTTCTGCTGTCTGCCTTACCATTTCGTTTTGTATATTCTGGCACAGGAAATGCTGATGTTTGCTAAGTTCGTCTAAGTAGGACTTTTCTACACTAAACTTTATCTTGAATTCCTACTGATAACAGTTTTGCTCTTCAAACTATAGCAAATCTGTCCAAGATAGCTCTTCTATCATTGCCCTTGATAGAGAATAAGATCATCTTTTGTCATCTAGCAGAATTTGTTTTCTGATACTTTTATATCCTGCAAAGCCTTCAAAGACTGTCCCAGGTTTTAAGAATGCTTTATATTTTAACAGCTTGTAGCTCTTCAATTTAATTAGTTCTCTTTAAAAATATTCTTGATGCAATACAGTGAAACAAAAAATATACCTCCTCAAATTTCAAAACAAGAAATATATGATGGCACAGCAGAATAGCTTATATAAGTGAGACATACATGAAAAAGACATTATTAAGGTTGGAAAGCCCCAAGAGCGGCCTATTTATTTCTCAGAGCTGTTTGCAAAACACATACACTGCAATTCTGTCTATGTATGCTGTTTCTTAAAAGACAAATGCTTCAGTAACCTCTGCTGTATAAAAATCTTCCTGTCAAGCCTAAACTAAGAGACTCACCGTCCCTGAATCACAAGCCCAAAGAAAAAGGAAAGACAGAAGAAGAGGGTTAGATGATAAAGCAAAGAGGGATGTGCTACACACAGCCAGGGCTGGTGATGGAGAACCAGCCCTCCCTTTAGCACTGATCATGCAAAGTCCTGCTCCAAGAAATGGTGTTGGGAGTTTTGCAAGGCAGAACTGGTTGTTTCTGATACGAAGACATGGATCATCTGGGCTCATTTGTCACTGAGACTGGAATTACTGCCACTGATAGTGCTTCTTAGCAAAACTAGCAACTGCAAAGGTTAATTTTCTTTTTAAACACCTGCATCTGAATAATTCTTTTGCATTCCACTGAGTTTTCTTTTCACAGTTTATAAATAGTAAAAAGTATAATTAAGCAAGAGAGTACTTTTTTACAAAAAACAAACAACAATCAAACACTTCTTGCTGTTTCTGTATTGAAGCTAAGGCTTTTCAAATGCAAAAATACTTTCTCCAGAAACCTGTAAAAAAGAATACCCCCAATCCTTTTTAAATAGTTTAGTATTTTTTAAATGGCAATAAAGCTCTATATTTAATGGCAGAAAAAAAACAAACTAGTTTTAAAACTCTACTCCTGTTCAGTTTGTCTTTCTTCTTTATGTCTTTGGCACCTGATGGTACCAAATTTAATTCTTGCAAGAGCATGCCTGTTGGGCAATCCTTACATCATTTCTGTCAAATCAGGAAGACCACGTTTCACCTTTGAAACTATGATATCAGCAGTCTGGCCTAACCTGAAATCAGCTCCTCCAAGGGGGAACAATATCTGGGGAGTTCAACCTGAAAACAGCTTATGTATTCACTCAGAAATTGTTTCCCATATACAGGGGAAAAATATTACCACAGGTACTCTGCCTATCAATTAAAACAATGAAAATACCAAGATTCCACCACATTCCACCCAAGAAAAGCAAATGTGGGCAAGATCCCATTAATCCTTGTTGAATTACATGCTGTAAGCAGAAAGCATGTCTCTGCAGCTCTTCTGCTACTATGTTTGAAGAGTAAAATATATCTGAATCACTGACATTTTCATATTTTTACTGAATTAAAAACAAACAAAAAAAAAGCCACAGTTTAGCACATTATCCATGATGATGCGCTAAGTACATACTACATATGTGTTATACATGTACTTAGGAGTCTAACACTTCAAATACAGCACTTCTTCGACATCCACCATTCCAACACTCAAGCATTACCTAAGCAGTCCCTCCTCTGCCTTTATTGGTGCTCCCATTACTGCAGGAGAACTAAAGCATCACAGAATGAGCCAACTCAGCCAATAGGCCATCCCAAATGCAGCTGGAAGCCAAACCTAGGGCATGTGTTTGGAATGTAGTCAGAAGACGCACCTCCTATGTACCAGCAATGACAAACCACTAATGCAGCTGTACTGTGCACCAGCAGGAGGGAAGGTGTGGTGACATCAGGCTTGATATGTGGTGAGCTAACCCACTACAGACACACACATCCCACTACCTTGAAGCACCGCAAATTATGTGCATTCATACCTAAAATCTGCTGCCCTACCTCAGTATCTTGCTGACAAGACCACTTCTGCATTCAGTCCTATTTAGTGTATCCTGTTTCCCACTCAGTCTCATTTCAGTGAGAGCTCAGCTCTGCAACGTGCTGACCCTCTTGTCCCCACTTCATCAAAGCACTGACCTGTGAGGACACAAGTGGCCCTGTGAGCCTTGAGGTCCAGCACTGGCTCAAATGTGTTACTGGATTGGAGCAAGTGTGTTTAGCATGTGACAGAATCAACTTCTTGGGATTTTTAGCCTGTTATGCCAGAGAGCATTTTTATTCTGTAAATGCTCTTTTTTACATTTCGACAAGGATACTGTCCTAATAAAGGTATCAGAGTTTTGTTTTTACTCATTAATGAAAGCATCATGGATCTTTCCACCTTTAATACAAGAGATTAATGAATGCAGGCAATTTTTTATAACTACATACATAAATATACATATATATTTATACACATGTACACACACATTTGTATATGTTCATGGGCATGTGCATGTGTCTGTGGTGTACTGTGTGGAAAACTCAGTAATTATAAAGTTAGAGATACTATGCCACGATTGTTATTATTGTTTAAAAAAACAAACTGGAATTGATATAAAGAAATATATAAAGAAATTCCATCCCCGTTTCATCATTATCTGAATCTATAAGGTGAAAAAGTACGCAAAAAAAGGTCTAATAACTCACTATATTGCCCGAGCTTGCTCTTATTTTCAAAATAACTGCATATCTTTTTCTATATTATTACTTACTAATGTCCTAACCTTTTTAACCTAAAGGACATTTTCTTTGTTGTGTTGTAATGCTCTAAATTGTGTGCAATTATCCCTGCTCACTTAGAAAGACTTAGTAAGGAATGAGCAGGAGCAATTGGCATGAGAACAGAAACATTAACCCATGTAAAAGCAAAAGCATTGGCTTGCAGAGAACCTGTTTGTAGCTTGTAGAAGACAAGCTTATTGCATTCTTTGTTTAGCACCCAGGCAGCAGAATGCAGGGGCTGCTGGCACTTTGTATGGCAATCTGCTATAAATACTAGTAAAAAACTATAATTGCACTCCAGAGCAAAAAAACTTCTTCCAAACACTGTAATCCAAATGCATCATACCCAAGTGAGAGAATGAGTTTACAAAGGCTCAATGAATCAAGCTGTCCTAGACCATACCTGAAAAGGTTTAATCTGCTTAAAGGAAGCACTGAGGGAACAGAAATACTATCAGTTTCAATGACAATAGTTATCTGGTTTATTTAGCAGTCCCTCACTTCCTCAGCTCCCTGCATCCAAGATACCCTACAATCTTCTACTGCCTTCTTGTCCAGACTTTCAAGTGGCCTGAAACACACACCAGAAACAAGGGAGCTCTGTCATGACATGCCAGATTGTGAGTTTGGCTTGGTTAACCCAAGGTTTGAAACCTTCACTGTCCCAAGCCTGCAGGACATGACAATGTCACTCCCCCTTAGTACCTTAGCCTGGTGTTCACTGTGGCCTCTGTGAGACAAATGGGAGGGAAGTCTGATGATCTGCAGACACGCTCAGCAGATGTCCTGTGGGAACAACTGATCCCAAGCACAGATCACACTCAGCTCCTCTCACAACTGATCCCAAGCACATCCCACAACTGATCCCATGCACATCTCACAACTGAGCCCATGCACAGATCATGCCCAGCTCCTCTTCTTCTCACTGGTAGCTGGTGAGTGGTTCACAAGCCAAATGCTTTGCTCTGTTTGTTTCTGGCTACCACTGTAACCCATTCCTGGCTAATCACAGGTTGCTTCCAGGAGGACAACAGCATTAATTATTCTGATGGTAACTTAGGAAAGGATGGGAATTCCTCCATACAGTTGTACTTACCATGCACATAAGACAAACCAATGCAAGAAGGAAGAACTCAGTCTCCTAATCCTTATCTGTACAGGCAACTAAATCATCACATGTGGCACCAACAGACATGTGTGGCTTGAAGAGGCAACGTGATTGACTCAGTGAGAAAGAATGGGTGTTCAGTTCCAGGCTGAAACTGGAAACAGGTGACTTATGGTAAATCTAGATGCAAAGAGATTTTGCCCTTATTCCTGAGATAATTCAGAGCAAGTCTGCTAACACTCCTGCAGTTTTCAATGAAACAAAGATGGAACAATAAAAAACCAAGATAATTTCCAGTCTGGATGTTGTCAAGTGCACCCAGAATGCTTGTTCCCTCTGCTTTTCTCTTTGTAGCATACAGGGCCATTTGTGAAAAGCTGTGAGAACTTTGGCTCAGCATCAGCAACAATCAAGCTAAGAATTAGCAGAAATGCTGAACTCAAAATAGATTGTTTTAATCTAATAAATTATCCAAATATTGAGTAGATTTCAATAGAAAAAAAGTCCAACATGGTGTTATTTCTGGTCTGCACCTGATTTGTATTCCTACTTGACAAAAGTAAGAGTCATCCTCACCTTGTTTCTCTTTTATTTGGTATTAAACACAGATTTTTAAACAGAATACTGTTATCAAGTATTGTAAGGTTTCCAGGTATTTATTTCATTATGTGATAAAATGTAGTTAACCCTATTGGACTAAGTAGATGCACACAATACACACAAAGGGAAAAGCTGAATATCATGGAATGACCATTTACTACTTCTAAGCAGTGGGCCTTTCCCATAGAAACCTTGATAAGAACTGGTCAAGAAATGTGGGAAATTACATACGAATCAGTCTTTGTCAGATCTCTGTGTGATCCATCACCTTCCACAAATGTTCTGCTCTTCATATTTCATTTCAGGAGTGAATAAAACCAGAAGAATATAAGTCACGAGTATTTTGGTTAAAGGCTCCCAGTCAGTGCTAAAACAACATGAGTCTATTCTAGGTCCCATTAAAGAACCCAATTATAAAATCTTATTGTGCATCTCATCACTTCTAATTCTTCTATTTCTGCAACTCAGGCCCTGGCCAAGTGTTGGCATCCAGAACCACTCTAAAGAGTCATGGAAATAGGTGTCTCAGTGCCAGCCAGACTTAACAGTTAATGCCTTGAAGCTGAGTAACATCAACATTTCATTCTGGTATGCTTCATGCTGATTTAATGGAAAATTACTATATTTAAGTCACATTTAGACCTTTTATTTAAACTACAATGAAAAAAAAATCATGTGGTTAATATGCTATATACAGTCTTCTTTCTTTTTGACAAATATTTCCATAGTTCTATTTCTTGATACTCATTTATGCAGTTGTAATCAAGACCTACTTCATTTACAATGCCTGTTTGATATCTAATCTATTCAATACAGTAGCAAGTTATAGATGTGCTGCTGTTTCATATCTGTAGGATAAAACAAATGCTAGTCACCTAAAACATCTAACATTTAAAAAACTAAAAAAGCATAATGATGTTATCTAGTTAGTACTGTATATATGCAAACATTCTGAAGACACTTCAGGAATAATAAGAGATTCTCAGAAAATGGGAGCAAGAAACCAGCAGGCTTTAGCCCAAACTGCAAACCAGACTAAACTCTTGTGGATCAGTTCAGTCAAGCCTACACCACTCCGAGGCATTACTTCCAACACTTTCTGAAATCATCCCAACACCTAAAAAAGATGCCTTCACATTGTTTCATCTGCTGACAACACTTTTTAATGTATTCTAATTAAACCTAGAGGTAAAATTTCCCTAATACAGTGATTCCTCTGGATTCTGTGGTACCTGGGTGCATATGGAACAATGGCAGTGAGGACGTAAGGTTATGCAAAAGTTCCATTATGTTTTCAAATTGAAAATTTCATAAATCTGAAATTCCATTTCACAATTGTTCACAGTCACTTTACAGCTGAATCACAGAATCACGGACTGGTTTGGGTTGGAAGGGAACTTAAATGTGATCTAAGTTCCAACTCCCTGCCATGGACAGGGACTCCTTCCACTAGACCAGGTTGCTCACAGCCCTCTCATAAATCAGTTTTGAAATGACAGTCCAAAAGCAGAAGGTCCTTATATTTTTAAGTCTCAAAAATATTTTAAACAGCTGACTACTTCACCATAATCATGTTTTGTATTGCACCTCCCAGTGCAATCCAAAAGTGCAGACGATGTGCAGGAAAAAAAGAAAAGCAAGTTCCTGACTTTCAGGTGAAGGGTATTAAACTGACACAAAATCACTGCTAAGCAGATTGAAGACACACAGCTCCACATCACAATAGATGGAAAGACAAAGACAAACCAAAAATCCAAATCCAAATTAGTGTTGGAAAAGACTTCCAAGATCACCGAGTCAGACCTTCAGCCAATACCATTGTATCACAAAGTGCCATATCTACTCCCTTTTTGAACACTTCCAGGGATGGTGATTCCATCACTTCCCTGGCGAGCCTGGAGAGGATGGAAAGGAAAAAAGAACCAGGACATGAATCCTTTCTGCATTCTAAACTAGACATTGGTGAATGTGGTGTAGTCTATGGTTCAATCCTGTATGAAGAAACATCATTGTATTATTAACATCTGCTGTTCTCCACTAGGCCGAGAGTATCTCCTGTGTTTGTTCCTAGAGAAAACCCAATGGCAAGGTTGTAAAACATGCAATAGAGCTTTGTAGTGCTCTTAATAGATTTGCAGCGCTGATCAAAGAGAAGAAATTTACCCTCAGGAAAAAAAAAAAAAAGGGAAAAAGAAATCAATCACTGTAAGACCTCATAAAAAGAAAAATATAAAAAAGAAATTGAAGTCTAAAAAAAAAAATTGCAAAGCATTAAAAACTAACCAAAAGAGAGCTAGGAAAATATTAGGCTTCATACAAAGGTTAAGACTTTAAACAAACCAGTCACTGCAGATACAGGACTTGAGAACAGAAACGAAAGTAGCATTAAAAGAAGAGTATATGACACCCCTTTCAATCATTAGGGAAATTCTAAGGGAAAGTAGTAAACATTTAATTTCTGAAAATCTCCAAAATCTGTATTCTGCAATTTTATGAAAATGCATCAACTTCTAAGTATCTGAATATACAACGTATTTACATATAAATGCCTTGACATTATACACACATGGAATCATCTCAGGTTGGTGACATTTTGTTATTAACTCATTAGGTAGAATTTTTTGATTTATTTTCACATGACAGTGGAAAATAATTTTTTTTGGCTACTGATTTTTTGGGGTAACTAAAACTGATAATGAATAAGATGTGTCATTCAGACCTAGATCAGCTAGTGCCAGATCATAGTGTCCACCTGAGGGAATACACATGTTCACAAGGATTTACCTAAGTTCTTCCAGGTGTTTGCAGACATGGCCCAATTCAAAGTTACCTTTCAATGCCAATAAGCTTGGAAAAGTGGAAGTCACTCCACACAATTCATTCTCTTAGTTCATTGCAAAGCTCAGAAGGGTCAGTATTAAGCTGCTGCTGGATTTTAGCACACTTTGCCACAATCAGCTGAAGAAAAAGTCCCACTTACACATGTTTGTATAGACACTTGCCCAAATCTTGTAAAGCCTTATAGAGGGTTGGTCCTCTCTTGATGGGCCAACTATGTCTCCAGATGTACACAAGTATTACTAAAGATTAGCTCACTCCAAGAAAATCCTAACTTTACTGCATTTCTTACATAGTCATGGTTTCCTGGAGTTGTCTGGCCATGTCCAGATTGATGTGGTTAGCCACAGACAGCAAAAGTAAAAATTCTGCCATAGAATATATTAACCTGGTAATGTACAGGGAACTTTTCACTATAACCCTTGAAGGAACAATCCTGGCAGCATACTAATTATTTGAAGACAGCTCTGGGTGCTCATGTAAATGGGTGAGCCAACCAGCAATATTTTAAAGGTACCAAAAATAACCCAGGATGGTTGAAGAGCAGAGAAAAAGAAATCATTAATAATAACAAGATGTTCTTTAACATCTTGGTTGAATAATCAGGCTTTGAGCAACCTGATCTAGTGGAAGGTGTCCCTGCCCATGGCATGGGGATTGGAGCAAGATGATCTTTAAGGTTCCTTCCAACCCAAACCATTCTAGGATTATACTCAGCAGCTCAACAGCATTAGACTGTGTCCTGTGGAGCTTTCTCTGCAGTCATGTTCAAGCCACTGCTGGGTACCTCAGGGCTAGTGTCTGGCACACTCAGCCCAGCAGAAAACTCTCACTCCTTTCCCCTACTTCGACTCCTTCGTCTCGCTGCCCAGAGGAAGTCAGCTCCCAGTGGGACAAAAGCATGGAGATGGTACGTATCCCTCCTCTGCCTTCAGGAAAAGAGAGTCTGTGCTGGGGACATTTGCAATAACTCAGATAGCACTTGGTCCATTTGACCCAATAGTATCAGTGTCTTTTCATTAATTACGTGGAAGTGGCATCATTTGTTAAGCTGGTGTGAACGCATGACACCAGCCTATCGGGTCCCCTTTAAAATACATATGAGTAGGCAGAGATAAAGGGAAAAAAAGAAAGAGGAATCTTGAGAGTGAAGAAGAGAGGCACTATTAAACGCTTTATTCTTATCTTGCTAGGGAAGGGCTTTGTTCCGGGGGGGGGAGAAAACTCTCTCTTTGAAGCTATCCAAACAGTAAACAGCCCATTCTTTAAACGGTGGTGTATCTACAGCAATGCGTACATCAGAGGACTGGCATGAAGAGAGCATTTTTTCTTAGAGATAAAACAGCAGAAAGGGTCTCTTGCACTGGTGATAATTCGGATTTTCTGTTTTACTTAGGTTTTCAGGGCAAATCCAGAAAAAGTCTAATAAGGCCTTAAAGAAAAAAATGTATTAAGAAGTGTTGAAGTATGCTGATTCATTGCTTCTTGCAACACATTCTTTCCCCTGCATAGAAATAGAAAAGGTTTCAAAGGCTTCTCATCATATTTTTACTGTCTGTTTTAAGAGACATCGGGGCTCTTATTCATTAGCATGGTCAGGACAGGTGTTTTGGTGTTATAGGTCCAAAATGAGGATGGCTACTACAGCCCAGATGCTGCACACAAACGCTTCAGCTCTCAGCATGCAATTACATGCTAAGCTGGCAAAGTGGCACCAGGGATAAGAAGAGATTTCATTCCCTAGATAAAGATCCACACCCTAAAGATCTTAAATAATTTTCTGAGTGAACTTTTCCTCTCTACGGGGAGCTCTTCTGTACCACTTAATTGCCCTTCAGGCTTGCCCACAAGGCAAGAGATGGGTTCCATGCCTGCCTTCACTTGTGGGGATTCAATCCCCCAACACTGTCTTAGTTCTTCCACAGGAGAGAGGCAAAGGCATGCACAAGACTCAAGAGGGCAGAGGAAGAGGAGCAAAGGGGAACGCGGCTGCAGTTCAGTACTGGAACCTCTCCTCAAAGATAAGGAGCTCAGCTGAGCTCCTTCCCATGAAGAGGTGCAATATCAAGTTTTTCCTTCAAACTTTAAAATCATCTTCCAGCCTTCAGTTGGGTGCAAAGAACAAGTTTTGCTGACAATGATTCATAATCTGAGGAGACATGAAAAAATATAGTCTGTACTACAGAGCAACACCATCCCAGACATGCAAGCTTCTGCAGAGCAGGAAGCTGCCATATTAAATGATTTCTTCTAGTTTTGCAATTTAGATGAAGAGATCAGCATTACAGCCTTGGCAAACAACGGAAGTGAAAATAGGCACTGTAAAAAAACATCACGATTTCTGCTTCTCACACAGCAGCCACCCGTTGATAAAAGGTGGCATGTGTCTCTCTCCTTCACAGGCTTACTAGTAAATAATCATCAATTTACACATTCTAGCACAATATCTCTACCTACAAATTGCTTCTTCAAAGATTTCCTTTTCCGCTGGAAGCACCACTTCTAAGTGTGTTGAAATTACATCTTATTCTTTTCTTTGAAAGATCTCTCTCTGCACAGCCAAATAAAGAGAGACCATTTGCATAATTCTTCTTTTTAAATGACTTCAGGTTGATACAGACTCCTTAGTGAATTGTTATTCAGCAGGACATGGTCAGATGCAGATAAAGTGCTATAGAAGGTGGAAGTTAACATCCTCAAATCTGATCAAATAACATTTCAGTTTTAAACTGATACTGTAAATCACAAGGTATTACAAAGCTCTACCTTGATTCAGCTGTTGAAACAGACTTATATCAAAGCATCCTTTCATTCAACAAAAGATTCTGCTCTGAGCCATTCTAAGGCTCATAGCAAGTAGAGATCATCATTCCAGCAGACTCTTGCAGCCAAATGGATTATTTCCCTGAGTGTGCCTGATCTCTGTCTATATGCATAAAATAATTGCATTTAATATGAAATTATTATGTACAATTGCTTATAAGCTATACATATAAAAGCAATAATAATAATAAATTAGTAGCTTCATAAGGCTATTTTCAGTTTCTTTGATTGCCTCTAACTTTTTAGTAACTTCAGAAACCGAGATGCTCTCATTTTCTTTTAAAAATCTGCAGATCTGTCATTTTCACAGCAGATATTGAAAGAAAACTTCCATAGAGTTTCCACGAAGTTTCACAAGACTTGTGCAAAGGCTCAATTCTGACTGTCAGGAAATGTGAAAGCACCCAGCACCTCTCTTGAAAAAACATTTACCACTCGTGCTCACATGAATATCAAACCTAAATATCGCAGTCTGAAAACCAGCATAGTCTTAATCTCATTGCTTATCTCTTCCCAAAATTCTCAGGGCAGACACATGAGAATAATTTCTCAAGGGAAGTTGTTCAAGAACCACTGTGTGGTATTGCAAAAACAGTTTTGAAGTAGGTGCAGTTTGGAGCAATTTTTCACTGTTAATGAAACATCTGAGGCTACCAAAAAGTCTTATCTCTAATGTAGTAGCACTTGGACCAGAAGAAAAAAACTTCCCAGCAGTCATTTCCCTCAAAGCCATATGCATTCACACACATGTATTCATATTCTGAACAAGGACAGAGGACCAATGGATCACTGCAATGTCATATATTCGCAATATAAAACATGCAACCTGGATGTACAGTGGGATTTTTACACTGAGTTTTGAGATTTGTAGATGTTTGGACCTGTTCTCTCTAAACCTTCTCTCTCTTCTGATCTCAGCCTGAAATGGAGCCAGTGCACAGCAGGAAGTTATGTTCTGGTGTCATTAAAAGCACAGAATGGGCAGCAGTAGCAGCTGACTGTAAATCAGGGTGGTTTTGCTGTGGGGGGAAGGAATACTCCTTCACAGTCAGCATTTGATTCAGATCTTATGTGAAGAGCAGAATCAGAAATATAAGGGTTTGACCATGGTGCCTTGGCTTATTCCCACAGGATCAGGGTTGCCTAAGCAATTTTCCTTCTAACTTTGGATAAAATCACGGCTATCTAATTCCCAGGATCAGGTAGGGGGAGGTACATTATGCCAAATAATGCAAGGCTTTTCCATTGACTCATATATTGAAAACTTTTGAAAGTTTATGAAGGCTTCTGTCCGAACTGACACAACCTACAATAAAAATTACATATTTCCACAGCTTGATTTCCAGACTAAACTCAGCAGCTTGGATCCATGCTGTCTTTCAGCTGGATCTTTCACACTCCCAAGAAAATCACCATCACTTTGCAGCCAGCAAATATCTCCTGGGAAAAACCTGACCCTGGATCCATCACCCAGTGCTACATCTGCCCCCCTGTAGCCTTTTCAATTTTTGATCTCTGCTTCTCCTTTATAACACTGTTTACTCAGTAAGAAGCAAACTTGTCTCAACAGACTCACTGAAAAGTGAGTCAAGGATGTTGCATGGCAGCATCAAGAGTAATAATTAACACTATGAAAACAAAACTACAACTGCTAATTCCCTGTTAGGAGATTTAACAAATAACATTAGCCTTGAGCATAACTAAGTACATTTTAACATGGTTCTTTACAATAGGGGTTCAATTACCCATAGCTGATTTTTTTCCACTGTAGTCATAAATTTAAGACCATACTAATGAGTCAGTGAAGAGCAAACTGATGGGTAGTTTCATTCAGACTAGAGCTGTTAAAAACATTTTCAATTAAACATTCTTTCTTCTGAAAATGCATTTTTGTCAGAGTGAAAAAGCTTTGTAGTTAAATATTGATTTCAAGAAAAAGGTTTCACGGATCAGGATGGATTCTCCAAACATCTCAGAGAAGAAACAAAACAAAACTTCACTGTTTTCAGTGGAGATCTGGTATTTTAACATAGGTCTGTTTTAGAAAAAAAAGTTTGAAGAACCGTGATTTCTTCCAGCACAAACCAGAAAAGACTTCCCAAAACTTCTGTGAAAATGGAGTTCTTTCATCAGCTCCAGCACTAACTTCCTACTCTAACTATCTGGGAAATAAATACTGTCATTGACAGTGGATTTTACCAGGTTGTTTTGCCATTCCCTGGACATCTGATGTAAAGAAAAAAGCAGCAAATGGTAAGTGATATCTGGTTGAATGTTTAAATTGTATTAATTGCACCTGGTAAATGGACTATGCTGTTTATAGGCAAATGTTGATTTACTTTTGTGTGTTGATCAATAGTTTTGATCTTGTATTGATAATGTGGTTGAAGTTACATTGCTCCTCTATTAGAATGAAATACTGCTAACTTCAATAATTGTCTTTCTACTTGAAAAAGTTTCAGGCAATTCAAGGAAAAGTTGGCTTAGATTATGCTGGCCAGTTACTAGAAGTAACTCCCTGCAGGTAAGAGCCTGATCCAGCACCAGCTCAGCTCAGTTGTTTTCACTGATTCACATATTCTTTGGACCAGAAAAACACATTTGTACAGAAGACCTCTTTCTCACACAAGTAATTCAGAGTAAAGAGCTCTACGTGCCTGAAAATCTGCACCTGGGTCCCAGGGACGTGCAGCGTCACCCTCTGCCTCTTTCCATGACCTCCAGCTGTTCCAGAGCACAGGGGGCTCACAGCTTTTTTTACACAGCTCTTTCTTATGGATAGCAGTGAGTAAAGTAAACTACCAACTAGGTACCAAGCCCTCCTCCTACAAAATCAGCCTGAAACTCCCGTGGACATCAGGAAGATTAGAATAAGACTGTATTTTACCGCAGCATGAGACTTAGTGATGCAGGTGGATTTTTTTTTTCCCTATTTTATGGCTTCATTTTATGCCAAATTAAAGATAGACATCATCTACAGTTTATTAACAATTTCTTTCCTCTTCTTTATAGAGTTAATATTCACATAACATAAAATCTATTAAATGATGGAAAAACATCAAAGCCATGTAGTTGCTGAGTAAACCAGAGTCTTCATCTTCCTCCTCCTGACTCTGTGCTGAGACTCAAGCAATTCCTAAGTGGCATTTGAGAAACATTTCTGAAACCTCCTCCTCTTAGCAGAACCTTTAAGCATATTCATTTTAAAAAAGCCACTTCACATGAGCCTGCAAATAAGATCCCCTTCCCCTGACATAAAAAAAAATCAAATATGATGAATAAAATCAATGAAAGAGTTCAGAGTGTGGAGAGTTTCCTGTAAAAAGTTTTTTTAAAAGGAAAAGAAAAAAGGGAATTGGAGGCTGCTGTGCAGGGGAAGTGTTGTTTATAGCAAACTGCGATATGCAAAGAAAATTGGCCAGGTGAAAGCATATGATTGTGTTACAGTGAACCCCAGCTAAATGAATATCTGGCACTAAATAAATCTCTTAATAAAATTACTGCACTCTAGTACCCTACACACTCTGCATATGTAATAAAACTCTTTAAAATGAATAGCTGATAAGGAAATGAACCTGTTCGGGGAATGAATAAACACACTTTCGCATATACACACAGAAATTCCAAATGGTGAAACATACTCATAGTGATTATCAGACTGTTAAAATAATAACCCTGTGAAACAAATAAATCTGCCCCACAGCAAATTATGTCTCCGCTGTACTTATGGTGAAACCTTCTACAAACACCTGATAAAGGAATAAACCTGTTAAAGGAATAAATTGACTGTACAGTAAGGTTATCCGCAGATTTACACTGGACTGCAGTGATAAACCTTCTTTTTCATTAGTCCAATAGATCATAGGATATACAGTACTTACAAATGTTTCAGCATTAAATATAAGCTGGAGTGCTCTGCTGTATGTATGCATTTGAGGGCAGGGGGTCAATAAATAGACTGAACGTTGCTTCACAAAATATCTGTCAGTGTGCATTAGCAGAATACCTGATCGAGAGATGAGCTGGCTGTAAAACATCCCCTGCACACCCAAACCTCCAGCCCACATATGCTAACAGCAGCCTCGGGCCTCAGCAGGGCTAAAAATCACATGAATTCTTTAAATGCTTAACACCACGCACACAGGATATTAAAAAGAAATAAATTTTAATACACATTTCTGCTGGTGGGTTTTAACTTTTCTGGATATGTCCTGCCGAAGAATTGGCCAGATCCAATGCCAGAGGGCTGGACCAGGCTCTGAAGCATCAAAGTGCAAGAGATGAGGACAGTAAAAGCTACAGAAGAGCTACAGAGTGTCCCCACAGCCGTGGCTCCCAACATGTCCTTGCTTTGCTCCTGCACAGCAAAGGGGACAGGAGGAGTCAGGATCAGGCACTGGCTCCAGACCAGAGCAGTTTCATAATGATGATGCACACCTCCTCGGGCCATAGCCAGAAGGGAAAGGATAATGCTGGAGAGCAGGTAGAGCCTCCTTTTATGAGTGCTTAAAGCTTCTGGGACATGAAGGCGTACGTGGTCTTACAAAGTATTTCTCCCCGGAGAGCTCCAGCACCCATTAGAGGCACCTCGTCAGCCCCTAAGGCAAGCAGATTTTGGGCAAGGGTAGGAAATACTATGAAACTAATTAATCTTTTGTGGCTGTGAAAGAAGAGTTGGTGGGGAAGAGAAAATATCACAAAAACTTTCTAAGGAGGTGCAGAAGAGAGCATTTCCCTCAGNAAAAAAAAAAAAAAAAGGCAGCCAAAATTATCACTACTGGGTGAGCTGTTGTCAGATGAATCCCATATTAAATACAGACTGCCTTGAGGATCAGGAAAAAGAGATTCAGCACTTCACTCCCCACTAGGCAGCCAAAAGAAAGACAGGAACAATCCCATTTCACAACAATCATAGTGTTTTGGGTTGGTAGGGACCTTCAAAGGCCATCTAGTTCCAACCCCCCTGCCGTGGGCAGGGACACCTTCCATTTGAACAGGTTGCTCAAAATCTGGTCCAATCTGACCTTGAATGTTTCCGGGGATGGGCATTCCATTTAATTATCCCTCCCAGTTTCCAACAGTCTCTGCTTTAAGTGGCAAGATTTGAGACACAAATGCTCAGAACGACAAGGCCACACACTGCAGGGCTCAGTGTGGGAAGCTCAGAGCAGCCCCTGGCTCCAGCCCTACAGCTGCCCCTTCTCATACAGCCAAGTGCTTTTTCAACATATTGGTTTTGCCAAGATCTAACATATTGGTGTAAGCCACATAACTAGGTTTAATAATTCTTAAAACCACAAAAAAAAAATAAAATCAAAAACTACTCATGTTTAAACTCCTAGGGAGCACGGGCAAATGAGCCTCCAGCCTCCTTCATGGATCTCTTGACTCAGCTCAACCCTGGAGCCAAAGAATGTGAAGAAAAGGAGAAAGAAAGAATGAGAAAACTTCCATCTTCTTTCCAGTGTTCCAGAAAAGGGGAGGGACGAGCAAGTAATGTGGAGAACAACTAAGATGAAATGCGATGTTGAAATGAATAAGTAAGTTCATTATATTCTACAACATGATAAGACTTTGCAGGCCTGATTACAACATTAAGGGACAGTGCTGCAATATTATAAATTACAGGGTGAAGCACTCCTGTTTCTGTCTCTATATTTCTAAGGTGGGAGAAGTTAATTATTTTTATAGGTCTAGATATTGCAAGGATGAGGATATCAGAATATCTTGTCATCAACTGTAAAGACAGCAGTGGAGAAGAGGAGGATGGGAAGGGGGGAACCACCCCATTTAAAGAAAATTATTATAAAAATACTAAAAATGATATATAGATTTTTTGACCTACATCCATCATTTTTACATGCCTAGGTACTTCATGCCTTGTCTCCATAAACCATCACTCTGTTATTTTTCATGAGGCTGAGAGTAAATGGCCAAAACTTAAGACTTAGAAATAAAAAAAATATATATATATAAATAAAATCAACGTGAGCAAAAAGGTTAATGGGAATTTGTATGATTTTGTTATTAGTAAGGAACACAGGGAGAAGAACAGCATTTCTAGCACTCTAAGTGGCCTGAGGTACAATCAGTAACCCTGAAGTATATTCAGCAATCTTCTTTTTTTTTTTTCAATTGCCCACCGCAGCCTATATTACAAATACATAAATCATAATGTTTCAACAAAAGCAAAATTTAATTTTCTCCTTTCAGCTGTTATCTGGGCCGGGTGGTATATGGCAGGCTGCGGCCGAGTCATTTATTACACTTGCTGAATGGATAATGGCAGGGAAAGTCTATTATACCCAGCTTTGTTAGGGCTCTGAATGTGCTACTGAAACCTGTGGCAGTCTAAATCTCTTTACATCTGTAATAGATACACAGCACTCTATTATTTCATGCCAGAGCAAAATTAAATAGTTGTGGGGAGGGGGAGGAGGAGGACGGAAGGCTGGGGGAAGCAGAGGGGCTCTGGGGATGGCACAGAGCATTTTGCGGAAAATGTGTTTAAAAGCAGCGGGGGCTCCAGGACTTGTGCTCATCTCACAAACACATTTTTGGTTTGCTTCTGAAGAAGCCTGTCTTCAACAGGCACTGCCTCTGTGGTCAGCTCATGCAGTGAGATGCATGGTCCCTTCCTCCCAGGAGGAGGTATTTTGCAGGGTAACAACAACCCTCTCATGCCCAGTCACAGTGCAGCCCAAAAAATTTTCCCTGGTCCCCATGTTCCTCCCTCCCTCGGCATTCAGTGTGTGGGCAGCAACTGTGTTACCAGCTTTAATGCAGGCATCCCATGCAGGAAGGGGACGTGCTTGCACCCGAAGCTGGTGGGCACGGAGCAGTGCTCCCAGACTCAGGGCTGCTGAAGGCTCTCCTTCATTTCTTCAGATGCCACCACCAGCTCAGGAAAGCACTGCCATCCCGTGATCCTTACCCTCGCACCAGACAGACTGCCAAGAACCAGCAGGCAATCTCGAATCTCAGTTGGTCGCTGCCTCACTAATGGCTTGTCCAGCAGCCTGCCATCCCCCTCAGCCCAGGAGGCCTGCGAGAGCACCCAGCGCCCTGAGATGATGCTCATCAGAAAAAGTTATTTTTCTGCTAATTCTGAAAATGGAAAACCCTAGATTTCCAGACAAATAAACAATTATTATGAAAAAAATTAGTTTTGTCCTGGGAGTGTTTGTTACTGGTGAATTTTACAGTCAAACGTACCAACAGACTTGGCCCATGTACAAACCAATGGACACATAACCTCCTCTGGCCACAAACTTGTGTTTAGTTTGGGTACAAGCCCAGCCCGTAAAGCATCTCCCAGACAGAGGTAAGGGCTTCCCAGCAGCACAGGAGCAGGAGCTCTCTGGCTCACTGACCTCTCACATGGGATTTGCCTGGCTGCCCAGCTCAGGCAGAGTTGGTTATAACGAAGAAAGGCTGATTCTTCAGAGCAGGAAGGTGTTTGTTTGGTTATTAAACCTGCTGCCTTCTTGACAACTGAAACCGTTAGATAATGGAGGACAGAAGGCAAAGTCTTCTGTGACAGTCTGTAATAGCCTTTTCAGGGTGTTTGAGGCAACACCACTTTTTACACTGTTCCTGTTCTGTTTCAGCAAATGCTGAACACACACTCTACACACACTTAGCAGAAACTCGATTGCATCCTTCCCACGGTGCATTCAACCAACAGCTGCAAAAGGAAAGACAAGGGAGCCCACCAGGGCTCCAGCAGCCTCCACGACACAAGCTGGTTGGGACTTTGGGAAATGCAGTCCCTGGGTTGCATTTGAGGTACAGAATCTTATTATCATGCAATGGTTTGCGTACCCTGGGGAACATCAGCTGTCCAAGAAGACTTTGAACACATGGAGAAGGTGCACATGACAGACTGGGTTGATGCACATGGTTGTGTTTCCCTCTGGTGGCTAGGATCAGTGGCTATGGAAATTTCTGGCAGAGCTTTCTCCAAGATCTTCTTTAGCTTACATGGTACAGATCCATGTCACAGATGTGCTATCTGTGCACAAGGTGGTTTTCACTAAATGGACTTATCTCCCAGCCAAAGGTGCAAAGCATGGGCCTCTAAGCAAAATTCACACAAAAAGCAGCTTCTTAAGAATAAATTGCTGCTTAAGATCATTTCCTAGGAAACAAGGGAAGGGGAGGGGTGCCTTGGAGCAAACAAAACTGACCAAGCCTCCACTGCCCTGCACAGCGTCCATGGGTTAACTTAGCAAAATGCCCTTTGCAGTGCTGTGCTCAAGAGACCCAATGACAAGTAAATCAGAGACAGAATAACAAGTTCCACTACAGTTAGCCCAGACAATCTCACTATTCCCCCCAATAAAAAACAGAGTTTATCTTTTAGCTCCCTTTAACTCTATTATCAAGCAAGAATTCTCTTGCTGCCTTACATGTAATAGCATCATCCTCCTCTCAGATAACAAGGAGAGACTTACCCCATCCTCCTAGCTGCCAAATCTTCTACCAATCTCAAGCAGGAGGATTAAACCTGCTACTGGGTGAGGCTGCAATTGCTCTGTGCCTGCTCACTTTTTAAAAAGCCACCTTATCTATGCTCAAAGAAGTAGAGGCTCTTCCCTCGATGTGTCGCTTTGTTATCGTGGAGGGACTCTTTCACCATCGCACTTCCAAAACATATTGATTCCATCTGCACACAGCAGTGTCCCACTCCCTGGAGGAGCTAAAAGCCCCACAGACCCAAACTGTTCCAGCAGAACATTTTATCTTTTATCATTCTAAGGGCTTGCACAGGGGATGAGGTTGTTTAGTGCTTTCCCTTTTGGAAACAAAGCCAGGGAGGGACTTGCCTTGATTTTCAGGGAAAAATGTATTGACAGTTAGGCAATTACTCCCATTTGTTTCCATGCTCTGAATTATAGAATGATTAATTAGCTCAGATGGTTAGAGTGCGGTGCTAATAACACCAAGGTTGTGGGTTCAATTCCCACATGGGTCATTCACTTAAGATTTGGACTCGATGATGCTTGTGGGGCCCTTCCGACTCAAAATATACCATGATATCAACTTCTGTGAATGGTTTGGCTTAGAAGGGACCTTAAAGATCATCCAGTTCCAACTCCCTGCCATGGGCAGGGATACCTTCCACTAAGCCAGGGCCCCATCCAACCTGAGCTGCTCATTCACCAACACACCAAAGTCCTTCTCCTCTGGACTGCTCTCAATCCATTCCCTACCTAGTCTACATAGGGGCTTGGGATTGCCCCAACCACAAATGACACATACTTCCCTTTGGCAGATTAAAATCTGCTTTCTTCTGTTCCTTGCCATTAAAAAGTCTTGCACTAATACACACATCACTCCCAGAAAGACAGACACACACTCTCCACTTCTGTTAAGTTTCTTTGTGTAGAAAAGCTGTGCTTAATCCAAAGTCCCTGGAGAGTTTTCAGACCAGACCAGACCCATAGGCTGTGATGGTAAGTAAGGAGGTGAAAGGATGCATGTTTGATCCTTGGATTTTTCCTTCCTTTTCCATGACCACTGCACTTCTCCATTACTGATGACTGTCTGTTCCCACGTCTAGCAAGTCAACATTTTGGATCTTGCACACACAACCTCACTAAGCATAGACCAACAATGCCTGAGCTTCCAGATAAAATCATATCTTTATCCCTCCCAGCTGCAAAGCAGCAGTTGTATTGAAGCATATGATGTACTCAGAGTGACACTAGTGCTCACCCAAAGTACCAGAGTTGGAAAGACTTTTGGGACAGATTTGCTGCATCTTTTGAATTTTTCAAGAGCAATCACGCAAGCACAGCTTGAATAATAAATGTATGAGGTTGGCTGTACCTATTACATCAGTCTGAAATGGAGGACTAGTTCTAACCTGGATTCAACATTTGAAAAGGTCCTTTTGCATCAGGTAGTTCGAGAATTTCACCAATTTTGTGCTTCTTATCCATGAAAGAATTGAAGGATAAGTAGCACCACAGGGCACAAAAACAAACTGTTGTTGTTGATAAGCTTATGGAGGCCGACTACCTCTATAAACCAACAAACACATTCATGGCATTATGTGTGTTCCTGGGACTGTTTGGCACCTCATCGGGGTTTTATGAGTTTGGTGATACGCTGACAGGAAGGTGAAACAACTGCGATCTGAACGTCTTCTGCCTTGCTAGGCAAAACCATCTCTTGCTTTAGTATTCTGGGAGGGTTTTTTTTTTTTATTTTATGAGTCTTACTGCTTCACAAAGTGGTGCAGCCAGGTAGAGGGGGATAATTTGCCACAGCATCAAAGATACCTCTCTTAGCAAACTTCTCTTTTAAGACAATCTGGTATTAACCTTCTGAGCATTTTTGTCATCTTCTAAGTGTTCAGTGTTCTCTGAACCTTCCTAAATTACTTTCAATGATATTCTATAGCAATGAACAACAAAGAAGAATTGTCCCTTGTGGAATTTTCTCTGCTGTTTATGTGATACTAAGTTTCTTTTCATTGAAGATCACCTTATTCTCATCTTTCATATTCAGAATAAAAATTTCCCAGCATATTTCCTCAATTTTCCTGGCTCTTCTCATTAATTTCTCCTCTGGATTCTCATATATTAAAGGTATACCAGATTCCAAATAATTTCCATGGAAATTTTTTTAACTTCTTATTCCACTTAAAAAATTTGTAAAGGATAACCTGAACTCAGCAGTATATACAGCTATCATATATATGTCCATATTATACAGGCATATATATGAAAAACCAATGAGGCATCTGATGACAGCAAAAGACTAAGAAGCAATGGTTAACCTCAGTTAATTGGTGATCACGTCACTTATAGCCTTTCACAGAAGAGTTCTATTATAATGAGAAGCCATCACTGAAACTGCTGTGGTAGCCCAGTTCCTGGACTAGCTGAGGACCCAGTATCTCACAGAATAAAGACATTTGAGCAAGGCTCCAGAAATTCAGCATGAACATCAGTCAGAGCTGAGGCATCTCTGTAAGCAGATCTCCTATTAAAGGGCCAGGTCAGCTCTACAAGCTTGCAGGATTTTATCTAACAAACTACTATGTCATACAAAAATGGCATGGGCACATTTCTAACAGTGAGATTTCCCAAAGGAATCTAAAGCTGACTGTCCTCAAGTTCATTTGAAAGTCTGTAGAAACTGAGAACCTGGCTCCCCGCAGGTCCGTTTTTCGGCAACTCCATTCTGAAATATTTAAGTCATTCCTAGCTGTACCTCATGGTGTGTTGTATTAAAAATTGTCTTTATTTGGCACTATGGTAGTAGCTCCAGTCTCAAAGAAGGTTGCACTGCCCCTGTCCTCAGCACCATACAGACACCCTCAAAAAAAATATTATTTTAATGATCTTTTCCTTTGTAATCTAAACCAAGAAGAAAGGAGCAGAAAGCACACCCAACCCATAATCACGTAGAGAGCTCAACTAATGAAAAACAGATTACAGTCCAGGCTAGACACTGAAACTCCGCTCCCAATTTCTTGACAGGAAACACACAAACCTAGAGCTCTGTCCCATTTATTTAATTTCCCTCAGTGAGGATACAAAGCTTTTAAGTATGCATTTTAAGAAGAAATAGGGGCATATTGATAACAAAAAAAAAACAACAAAACAAACAACAACAACAACAACAACAAAAAAAAAACACCAAAATCAGACATGATTATTTCAAATGGCAAAGACAAACAAACACAAACTCCTAAAAGAAATGCTGCTGATGTTAACCGTGGTTGGAGTAGTGATCTGGCAATCTCAGCCACTTGCCTCTTCTGTTTGGAAGACTTACGTGGTCCCATAGGAGCTTCCATTTAAATAGGGGAGGGATTTCATCTCTAAACAACAAGGCTGGTGTCAGATGTAGCTGACACACAAGGGGTAAAGGTTATAATTTCATGAGGCATGAATGTTTTTTAATTTCAACCAATTAAATTAAACTCTCGGTCTGAGGCCCATAGAGCACGGTCCCTGAAATGACCATTTACCACACACATCAGAAACTCAAGAGGTTTCCTTCTCTGTGTTATTTCTTCAGCCCAGTGACTAGATGAAAGCAAATCACTGAAGCGTGAGCTCTATAACAATATAAAATAAAATCAGAGATGAAGGTTTCCTAGGGATATTTTTTAATGCTGTTACATTGCTTAGTTAATTTCAAAGCTACATGCTCAAACCCATGTTTTCTGTTGAGTTCCGTTAGACTACAAGAAAAGAATTTACTCTGTAGGTTTGTAATTAGTTCTTTGTAGGGGAAATAGCAGTTTGCAGCACCTGGGATTAGATGAAAGGCTACCTTCTCAGCTACAGCTAAAGAATCACACGTCTTTTTCAGCATAAATAGAATGGCTGAATAAGAAACATGCAATATTTCTGAGATTCACGTGAAGTTTGGGATCCAAGTTCCCTCTCCCTCCCCACCACGCCAAGGATTTCAAAAGTCGCACGGAGTTTCAGGACTCCAAGAGTAAAGCTTAAAGACACCTCTCCAATTGCTCTGTCAGCTGCAGACCCTGGCTTCATGAACACATGTCTACAAGGAGACATTTCCATTTTTGCAGCCTTCCCATGAGGCTCTACCCACTTATTACTAACAGCAAATATTAATGCAAAGTTATTGACCCAAATCACAGGATATTTGTATTGCAGCTCTTCCATGCATTTGAACACCAAAAACCTCCTGACTCATGGGCACGGTCAGTTTTTTTTTTACCAGAAAGAGCAGGAGGAAAAATAAAACAAGTAATTCCACGCATTAACATTTTCTTCTAGACAAGTTCACCACATTTGCTACAATACCACCCCTAAAATAGCAGCATGGAAAGGCTACAACCAAGAAAACCACTATAAGCCAAGTGCTTTTGGCTCCACAAAACGAGGAGATATATAATACTTGGAGAGAAGAGCCTCAACAGTCCCCCATGGCTCAATAAACAAGAAACCAGGGAATATTCTTCTTTCTCTTGCAAGGCTGATGCATGGCCCCGAGCAGGTCATTTTGACTTATCACTGATCCCATTTCACAGACAGAGAAGCTGATAACATTTTTTTTTAAATTCAAAGACACAAAAGAGATATTTGTATTAGTATTACTAATGTTAATACTGAAGGAACAACACATTGTTTCACAATAAAAAACCTGTTACAGTAAATGGATATCAGCCAGTGGTACTTACAGATCTCTCCCTAATCTCATATACTTTCTACCTTAGAAATCAGTCAAAACACTGGCCATACAGAATAAATCCAAACAGATTCCACAGTTGGCATCTCATTTTTATGTCTGCACATTTTCAAGAGAAAAATCATCCTTATTATCCTATCAAGAAACTCTCAAACTCAGGAAGATCTGAGACATGAAAACTACTGATAATGAGAAAGCTCTGGGACCTCTGAGAGAAACTGTTATGAAATACCCATTGATCACATTACTATTTTTTCCTCAGATTCTATCCTGAGGTAAACCCTTCAAGCCTTTGTGCAATTGGGCTCCAGGAGCTGCATAACTGTACAGTAAATAACAGGTTCTGGCCTCTCCCAGAACTGCATGAGAGAGATTTCAGTGTTTGATTTAGCAATCAAAGATGAATTTTGCTTCAGATAAGAGGGAATCCTTCCTGTTGAGAACAGAGGAATAGTGTAAAGATGGAACCAAAACTCCAAGGAGAATTGCAATCAACAATCTGCAGTTAAAAAATAAAAAAGTTGTTTCACTAAACTATGTGTTTGTTCCATTTTAATAGTAGACAACATAATTTGGGATTATACTAAGGAGTCGGGCCTAAAATACAGAAAGATAACCAGGGAATAAACATACCTTTTCTCACCCCAAAACAGCTGCATACATTCTGTCCCACTTTAATTCCCCCTTCTCAAAGTATTCATATTACAGCAACGAGGATTACAGAAGGAAAATACTGGCAATAGCAGGTAATGGAATATAAAGGTTTTCACCTCTGGGTCATCAACTAAAATCCAGTCCCAACTGGTAGTGACTAAACATCATTACCTTCTGATAACTGTTCAATTGCATATTTGAAGTGGGGTTTCAGCTCTCCAAGCACTGCAAAAGCCCTTGCTGGGGCTCACACAAGCTGACCAATGCATTGGTGATTTTAGAAAAGACCTCGGAGAATTGAGATCACGTGGAGAACAGAGATAGCCTTGGGATTTGGTGGCTTAGTCTTAAACCCCTTCCCCAGCTCCTCTCCCCGTGAACTCTGATTAATTACTTTGCTATGTCCTGTTCTTCCCAGCCCTCTGCCTAGGCCTCCCTCAGGAGGATTGGAGAAGACAAGGCTTTAGGGTGACCTAATTGTGGCCTTCCAGTACCTAAAGGAAAGCTACAACAAAGACGGAAAGAGACTTTTTACCAGGGCATGTAGTGATAAGACAACGGGGAACGGCTTCAAGTTGAAAGAGAGTACGTCCAGATTAGATATTAGGAAGACATTCTTTATTGTGAGGATGAGTCACTGGACCAAGTTGCCCAGAGAAGTTGCGGATGTCCCAGCCCTGGCAGTGTTTCAAGGCCAGGCTGAATGGGGCTCTGAGCAACCCAGTCTAGCGGAAGATGTCCCTGTCCACAGCAGGTGAGCTACCATTGGATGATCTTCCAACCCAAGCCATTCTGATTCCATGACTAGAGAACTGGGCTAACTGCAGAGTGCATACATCAAATGCTGCTATGAGAATTTCTCTTTCTTGCTCCTGTAATGCATCTTGGACACAAAAGGAGATTTTGGGACCACAGTTACTTTAACCTTCTACATGGATCCTCAGTTTTGCACAAGAGCCATCCTGGCATCTGGTACAGCCTGGATTCACCTTAAATTGGGGTTCACCCTGCGAAGTACTCAAGATAGTGTCAAGGCAATGCTGATTGCTGTTGGTCTCACAGTATTTACCTGCAGATGAAGGTGAGCTGCTGGTTTCAGATAGATACATACAGATGTGGTTTTGTAGAACATCTGCAGTGTTTTCAGTTGCTGCATTTCAGCTGTTTGCAGCCACCACTCCAGCTCAGCCATTCCATTATGGCTCCTCAAGTGTTTCAGGGCAAAGGCATCTTCAACCACCACCAAGCTTGCAAGGTTGGGATAATTGTTAAATCTCATTTCACAAATCAACATGGAGAACAGCTAAAAATGGTGCTTATAACATAAGTGTTCATGTAGCTAAAATTCTTTGTGCAGGCAATCAGTTTGCCCAGCCAGAGGGGACAGGTAGGAGAGAATCTAACTTAGGCCAATGTAGATTCCCTCTAGATTCCTGTCTTTAACTGGCCTGACCTTTTCTAAAAGGGTTACATCACACAGAGACCTCAGCTATTACCCCCAAATGATATTTTCTTTGCTCTAGAAACCTCACTGAAATAATCCAGTGACAAACCTTATTCTGTAAGCCACCCAAAAGCAGGACAGGGCCACTTAGGAGTTTCTGTCTAGAGTGAACAGGAAAGTCATATGCCTCCAACCTATATTATTTCTTTTCATAGATACACAATCTGGGAAGAAGCCAGAGATCCTAAATAAAGATAAGGTGAAAGAGGTGGACACGACATTAAAGAAATAAAATCCATATCAGGGCAATAATGGTCATAAAGCAATAAAGTGGATGTATAATAGTTCCTGGACTTTTAATTTGTGACTAATTTGTTGCACAATGAGGTTGCAATTTTCTAATTGTGATTGCCATTTTAATTTTACTCATGGCTGTGCAACTAACAATGTATAGTCTAGTAATTAAAATTAATTGTACCTTCACCTGCATATTTCTATTAGGCTGTTAAATTTAGTCAGTAGGCTCAATGATTTTGTTCTCTGAGAGATGCTGAATTCATTTCAGCGAGCCCAATTATGTTACACTCTGTAATTCCTGTATAAAAAACAAGCATTTTACTTTGATATGAGGAGTTGCTACAATCCCGTTTTTAAAATTGCATATTCAACACAAGAATATAGGCTGACAGGAGATACATGTAAGGGTGGGTTTTTTTCTTTTTAAAAATAGCCCGCTTGTGGGATACCTTTTACAAAACTAGCAATTACAGCCCCTAGGAATAAATCCAATGAAAATTCAACTAGATAGTCATCATTCAATTAATTTCATGAACAATTAACAGATGTCTCCCTAACCACACACACATGGTTTAAATTCAATCAGAATTTTATGAGAAGCTGTACTTGTATGTTTGAAGCCACAGTCACACAGTGAAAGAATATGCACAGGCAAAACCATGAAAACCCATCATGTCACACAGGACCCTTTACAGTCATGCTCCAAAACGTTCAGAACCTATACCACTCCAAATCCTTTTACGAATTTTTCTCCAGAAAGGAGCATCGCTCATTTTCACATAGGAGCCATAGTTCCTGGCAAATGCCTGAGTATCAAAACATGCTGCAGTGAGTTAATCATCTGTAGTGGTATTTCTCAAATTGACTTGTATCCTTGTCCAGATCGCAGCAGCAGCAACCCAATGGAATTTCACTTTAATCCCTCAGTGTTGTACAGATTTACTCAAGGAGCCCCAAGAGTGGCATTTGACTCGTCTGCTTTGAAGACGTCTCAAAACAAAAACAAAACCTGAGTCAAACCTTCAGACTTCAGGTTCCAAAAACAAGACTTTCCAAATGCTAGAGATGAAAGGCCCTAATTCTCAGAGCTGCTGGTCACCAGCTATTGCCAGTTATCACTATGCAGTGCACAACTGTGACCATTTAGAACCCAGCCAGACTGTAACAGGTTCAAGTGTACTGAGATTACTATCAGAGAAGCCCCCTCATAAAAAGGGTTTGTAATCTAATTGTAAGAGGGCATCTATTCCATGAACTCTGGGGCAGTGAAAAGAGATCACAACTAGTGAAAAGTAGTCTATTTTTAACACCAGTGACAAAGTAGCGCCACATAGGTCTATGCAGGTTAATTTAACCCTTTTCTTATGGCTGGGCTATCCTGGCTCTCAAGCAACAGAACACAACTTGGTGTAAACATGCTCTAAGATGTTCTAATTAAACCTCTGCTGGCCCATCATATCAGAGTCCAAACAGGTTCAAAAACGTTGAAGTGTGTTTTTACATTGTGCGAACTTCAAAGTCAAAGCTCTCAGAAGGCAGGAAAAATAAACAACAACAACAGAGGGTAGGAAAAATAAATCCAGTATAATTTTATGATTAGCACCTGGAAGCCAAGATGGAACAGTTATATTGCAACCAGAAGGTCTGCACCAGTTAGAAGAAAGACTAAACTACAAAATTACGAGTAAGTTAAAAAACTTCTTTCCCATATGGAGAGAATCAATGGGGGACAGAGATATCTGACTTCTCTGATAATGAACACCCCAATTTAAAGGCAAACCACCTTGACATGATGGCCCTTTTGGTTGCTCAAAGTTAAATAAAATTCACCATTTGCCAAGTTATGGCACAAAGCATATTTACTGAAAAGTTGTTGGTGAACCTTTACTCCATCAGAATTTGAAAAAGAAAAGCAAAGCGAGATGATGTCAACCTTCAATCTAGGTTTTGCATCACTAATTAATAATAACATGTAATAAATATAGTCACATGATTTTAGTAAATACTTACTGAAAGTTGTCTTAAGAGTGAACCACAACTAAAGCTGAAAGAATTTAGAAAAAAAAAATTCATTATTATGGAATTCAATTGAAAATAATCAGGATTAAGAAGAAGTAATACTGTAAAAATTCACAAAGACCAATATTATTATTTAAATCAAGCTGACTTAAAGTCAGGGAATCCCTAACTTAAAATCCAGAGTTAATGTGAGCACCGCCCTTCCATTCCTTTCTTGGTAAATGCAGCAAGAAATGGCAAAATTACATCCCTTTACCTGTTTTGCCTTGCCTGGCCAGTCCACATCTTCACTGTCTCCCTACTTTGCCACACAGCAGCTGTACAACCCTTGCACCCTTGTACTGCTCACTATAACTGGAGCAGAAAGCCCATGGCTGCAGGGAAAATGCTCCGCACGATCATGCCATTTCCTTCTCTCCTCCTGCTCTCACAATGGCACTGTCTTGGCAAGCGTGTGATGCAAGGATGAAGCTGCTGAGGAGCCCAAACAGGATGGAAACAAGGATCCTTGGGAAGACTGGGGACGACTACCAACAATAAACCACATCCTCAGTGTTTTCGCTCCCTTCATACAGTCAGCTTACAGATACTGGAACAACCTGAACTACCAGCAGAGGCAGTTACAGATAACACATGGTGTTACCTGGTGAAATAGGGAAGATGGAATAGAGGAAAATAGTGGTTATACATTTAGGCAGAGCTGTATTAGACACGGAGTGGTGCCTGGGCATAGGTGCCTGGCTCACAGGTTCAGAGAAGAGGCCGTCTGAAGGGCACAGGAAAAATGCAGCTGATGGAAACCTTTAAACTGAATTTGACTATTTAAAGCAAAAAGAAGAAACCATCTTTGAGAAAGGGAGGAATTTAAATATATCATGGTTGAGTATATTTTCCCCTTAGCACTATGATGAGGTGGGTGGTGTGGATTTGGCTGAACATATAAAATCACTGTTAAATCATATGCTATTCACTCTGCTCTAAGGTATTGCTTCTTCATCCCTTTGGCATGAAAACAGTTTACTGTGAACTGAATTGCAACTAATCCCTTTGAAATTATTTTTTACCTCATACACTTTATTACTATTTTCCCATATAAACCATTGTTAAATAACAACAGGACCTTTTCATAACACTCAAAATAATTGGCTATTTTGGATGATATTATCAAGACTGTTTAATGTGACTTGGGTGAGTGACTGTTATTCATGCAATTCACCATTAGCCCCTTGACCTGGATCATTGCTGGAGCAAGTTTTATGAGCTTAATTGCATTCCCCCGCTTCCTGTGTAAATTAGTCTGTACAAATAAAATTTCCTGGTTATTGTGCATCATCTTCTTCACAGACATCTTCTTCGCAGTTAGGAAAGTCCATTAAAAACCAGACAAAACTCCAGTTGTATTTGCTAAACTGTTTGATGCTGAAAAATAAACCAGTCAAAGCACACCAGTTAGTGTCCTTTTATTAAATGAAAAAAAAAAAGACTTTTGTTGATTAAGATTATATGTGACTAGACAACAAAAAAAAGGATAGATGGAGACAGAGACTAAGAGCTTCTACAGTATTGGAAATTACAAAGCTTCCTATAGGGGTCTATATTTGTTATAAGATGGGTTGTTATCTTCAATCTAAAAGCGACCTTGATAAAGTATCTTTTGACACTTTTACTGCTCCTTTAAATGAAATATTCCCTATATCTTCAAGAATCAGCTTGAGTGGAATTGACTCGGTAGCTCAGCTTTAGAAAGACAGGGGAAACATTTTCTAATTTAAAAGAAATTTGAGAAAATAGTTCCATTCCCCTCTCTATTATCTCGCCATTCTGGAGCTTAGGTTTCCGAAACATCAACATGCACAGTTTGCTTTACAATCCTTCTGCAGAAATTAGCTGACACCCATCAATGTAGATAACAGAAAGCTGTGGCATTAACACTTGAGAGTGCATTAATCTTTCCCAAATTAAAATCTGCACCACAGTGTTTAAGATTGAGGCCACCATGGTTCAGTGCTGTTTGACCGCCAATTTTGATAAAAGTGTTTTAAGAGAGGTGAGACTTAGATAAATTGCCCATGGTTACACAACAGCAGCAAGGGTAAGTGTTCAGTCTATTGGCTGCCATCATAGTGGGGTGTCACGGGTGTTTGCATGTTTACTTACGGTGTAAAGCAGAAGGAAAAGCAATACATTACACTCTATTTTCTGGAGGTGACATCAATATTATATTTCCTTGGTGGGAGACAAATATACTTTCACATTTGAATATCTGAAGATAAAGGCCCCTTTGGTTGTAAAACAAATGAGTATTTTTTTCCCCAGTTCTGAAGCCAGTCACTTCCTCTTGAGTTTAAAAGCAATCTGCCTGCGCTGAACGGGTGAGTTAAGCTTTAGAGATAACACCCACATGTAGTTCTTGATCCAGGCCTGTTATGAAATAAGCTTTCCATTCAAAACACAGTGAGTAAAGCATTTGCCACATGGTACATTTTGCACTGGCCCGAGTCCTGCTGACCTCAAGAGTGTTGCTCAGAATGGACTTGGGTCTAACATTTAACCCAAGTCTCTCAGCTGAATCACTGTTAATATATAGAACTTTGCTGACCCTGTTGCAAAAGCTTTGAAATTCCTATTCTCATGTTTTCAGAAAAAACTCTTTCTAGTAAAACATTCAAGGATCTCTGAAATGTTTTGTCAAAGCAGGGGAGACAGAAGATAGACCTCTCTCCCAAGTTAGAGAAGAGCAGAGGAGCAAAATCCTACAGGAGCTATGAACCTCTACAAAATTCACCACCACCTGCTTCAGGAGCCAATAGTACTTCTGTGGCCCTACCTGAAAATAAACACTACCTGATTATTTAGGAAGCAAAATCAGGGTAAGAGGCTGTATTGCACATGACTTAAAGCTTAGCTGAGGACATGAGAGCAAATAAACCCTTTAATGATGGGGTTGGGCATGTTATAGAAGACATTACTGGAAGTTACTAGGGTAATAAGGAAAAAAAAGGTAGGAAAAAAAAGGAAAAATTATTGAAAGTAAAGGAAAATGGGTGAAGAAAGAAGGTGAGTATTTATCTTTTAGCTATAACATGTTACATCCAAGGACAGCTTAGGCTTTTTTGTATTTCTTGGGGCTCTTTTTTCACTTGAAAACCAAACTAAATTTAGCTGAAAAGAAGGCATATTGCTTTCTATCTCCAGGGATCTTGTGAGGGCTCACAGGGGCTGCTAAAACCAGGTGGTGATAATACAACTCCTAGAAATAGTTTGGTTCAATTTGGAGATTTGATTCACAATACAAAAGCACAGAGAAAAGCAGATGCTATCAGCCAGTGCTGATTAGACTGGCCAACGTGATATCAATTATTATATTTTTGATTTGAAACCCTCCTGCTGATCTGACTAATCTGCGCTATTAGGAGCTCATGCTTGAATAATTAGACAAACTAGATTGAACATTAAGCTGAGCTGTCCCTCTCAAGAAGTGGAGGACAAGCCAGAAGACACCAACCATTTCCTTAGGTGTAAAGAGACAGCATGACAACCCACCAAGTCAGATGGACAAGAATCCTGCAGAAATGGAAACCTCCCTGATACAACTATTCATTGGAATGGACTGTGGTAAATAATTGTTAACAGCTGTATTTGTAATTTATTATTTCATTAGAAGTCACAGCACATTCTCTGCTATACCACTGAGATTCCTTGTCAGACAGACGGAGATCTAACATGGGGTGTGGTACTGAGAAGATGCAGTTTGTATCTTCAGATGGATTTGCAGGAAGAAACCACACCCATCATGCAAGTCACTCCAGCAACACCTTAACTGGGTGGGACTGAACATACTGGGGAGGACAACATGAAATAACAAGGACTCAGGTCTGCTCACATGTCCAAATAAGAAATTAACACTTGCAAAAAAGCAGCTGAGGCTCCAGCATGAGAGGTACTCCTGCACACTCCACAATGAAGCACATGAGTAAGGACTTCAGTTCTGCTGCTCACACAGCTGCAGAGTCAGCAACCACCCAGAAACCTGGAGTAACCAGAGACACTGTAATTTGTCTTAATATAATTTAATTGCAATTCACTAACTAATAAATGTGTAACTTTAAGTCAAATAAAAGCTTGCATTTCTCTGTTGTACGGAAGAACCCGGCTCTCTGTGACCAGCCAGGGATATTAAATGAACATTTGAGGCTGAATTTTAAGCTCATTCTAGTTACAAATACTGGTATTCACTGCAGTTGTATAAAAGCGACCTGCATGTTCCTGAGGCATGGAGGGTTGGGATGCAGTTGTTAAATCCAAGAAGCAGCAAGGCTTTAAAGATTTGCAATTGCACAAAAAGCACTGATAAAAAAAAGTTGATTTCTCTCATTATGTAAAATGTGGATGCTCCTGTCTCGGCCAAAGAGGTGAGAGCATAAGATTTCCTGCTACTTACAGGTCGTTTGGTTGAAAAACACAGTCCCTTTGCAGTTTGGTCTATTGGCAATTAGATAACAAATACAGGACATGCAGATGGAGTCGGAAGCACTGCTGTGCTTTACAGCCCCCTTGCACAATAACTCTCTAGCTGGCAATGCAGAATAAAAAAAATCCCAGATAAAAACCACGGAGCAGAACTGTAAAGTAGCAAAGCCCTGCTTATTTCAACAGAGCTATGTGGATTTACTGAGGATTCTGTCCCTTAATAGGGAGTTTGGAAGCACCTATAATTAACCAAGAAAACTCAATAAAAGTGCCTTCTGCATGCAAGGCTTATATCCCATGTAAATTTTATGGCCCTTCCAGATCAGGGATTGCATGTGAAATTCATGCCATAACACAAGACTTTTTGGAGATGTGTGCAGAGAGGAAGCTGTGCAGAATGTGAACGGGATATTGGGAGATCCAACAGACAAGATCGAACAAAGAAAGTTGCCTGTAAAATTCTTTTGTGATTGTAGATTGATCAAGCACATTAAGAAATTAAAAATGGTATTGGTTAAATAGAGATCACAGACTCACAACATCATTTAAGTGGAAAAAGACCCCTAAGATCATTGAGTGCAACTGTTAACCCAGCACTGCCAAGGCTACCACTAAACCATGTCGACACATACTACGTCTACACCTCTTTTAAATCCCTCCAAGGATGGTGACTCCATCACTTCCCTGGGCAGCCTTTTCCACCCTTTCAGTAAAGAAATTTTTCCTAATATCCAATGTAAACCCCCCCATAGCACAACCTGAGGCCATTTCGTCTCATTCTATCACTTGATTCTCAGGAGAAGAGACCTTCTCCAGCCTGCCTACAACCTCCTTCGAGAGGCTTGCAGGGAGCAACGATCCCAAGGTGATTCCAAGCTTTTAGGTCAGTGATTTTCATTTTCATTTTTCACCTCAACCCCCACGCCCCAAATGCACACAATTCCAGTAATGTACATTAGAAATGGTGTGAGGTTGTGAGGCTACCTTTCATCAGAGGAAGAGGGGTAACCCCATGCCTGGTAATGCCTGGGCAGTGTGCATACCACGTCAAAAAAAAACCCCACGAGGCTGGACACAGCCAGAACAGTAGCAAGTAAATACAATCAAAATGAAAAAGAAAAAGAGTCTTTTGCGAGAGTCAGCAGCAAAAGTACAGATGTCACTGGCAGTAAGGAGCAGCACTTTGTCACTAGTGGAACAACGCAGCGTGGATCCTTTTGTTGGCTTCTGGATGATAACATGAATTGTTTTCAATAAAAACTCTAAACTGAAAAATTTTAAAACATCACCTTGAGTAGTGGGAACTTTCTTAAGAAAGGAGTTTGAGATGAGGCATCTTTCCCACAGGTGCCTACAATCAACGTTTATTATTATTTGCATAAAGAATTACTAGATTTCAAGATGCAGGATGTGAAAAGCTGAGAAGTCAGAGACACTTTCTTTGCACCACTAAAACCTAAACACTTCTGGAGAAGTACTTCTTATCCATTTTCATATGAGCACATATTTACATCATGCTGAGAGGGACTGCTACCCATGAAATGAGTGGCACAGCTTAACAACAACCACAATAATGACAATCTTTTAGTTCCATCACCTGCAGCATGTCCCACTAATCTGCTTTTCTGGAATTCAAGAAAGCATCCCAGAATCTGTCAATCTTAATATCAGTCTATGCACTCCTTCCCTGCACGGGCTCAGAACTGTAACAGGTATCTATCTCTTGGCGAATTGCAGACTTATAATTCAAAACTAAAATTAATGTTTAACATTAATATAAACTGTAATTTTTTGGACTTTAAAAAGCAGTTGCTCTTCGGAAAGATCTTGACCTCCACATAAAGTGAGTGACTTGAGAACACCTGGAAATACTTAGCAATCTGGATCCATTTACAAAAAATAGCACCAGTATACCTCAAACCCAATAATAAATTGTGAAAGCAATTTCTATCTGCAGTTCTGCACATGCAGAATACAGGACATAACAGTGCAGTAGAAAAGTCATTGGGCTGATCCGTGTCCATAGGAGGTGTGTGGTCACCATCCCTAATTCGTATTGCTGGAGCCTTTATGTGACAGGGTTTTCTGTGTCTGACTGGATGTGATGCGGGTCTGATCGGCAGCCAGTGACAAATAGTGTGGCTCCTCCCTTAGCGTCCATCTAACACATGTATGTGATTGTGCTTATGTTGGGTGTGCATCTAAAATACATTTGTTAAGGTTGCAAAGTCGAGCACTCAGAACAGCAGTGCCAGAATCACATCTAGCTGTGGAAAACCAGTAAGCGATCATATATTTTCTCCTGCTTTTTGCAAAAGAGAATTTAATTAAAATAAGCCTTATCCTGGCTTTTTTTTTTTTGCTTTTGCAAATGCATTTTTGTTTGTGCATGTAGTTAAAATTATTTAATTCAACATATGAATGCAAACATGGAGTTCTCTTAATCAAATCCCAGCATCTGCAGTCTCCTTTAATCACTGATGGGCAGCACCCACAAGGTGTGACGTGTTTGGATTTGACAGTAAGGGAAACACCAGTGCAGCTGTATCAGGACAAACCCAGTGCATCACACACTACTTTACTCACTTGCTGCCACTGCAAGTCACCCTCAAGCGCGACCATCTTGTGTTCCACGATAATTGCAACAAGGTTTTGCAAATCAATTAAAATCCACATTGTCTCCTCTATGTACACAAACAGCACAGAAATGCCATGTCATTTTTTTTTTCCCAGCATTTCAGCCCTTCAAGTTACATTTTTGTCATCCTTTAACTTTACCTCGATGTTCACATTGTCGCTGTCAAGCCAGGAAGCAGCAGTGACAGCTGCATCCTGAATAGCCATCCTTCACTCTCCAATAATCTAGTTTGCAATGGGTATCTTTACCTACTATTCTTCTATTTTCCATCTCGTGAGCCTCCATGAAATTGACATTTAAAACTAATTGTACGGTAAAATCCTGCGGATTCCAGAAACTGTGTCTGAGATTTGTGGCGAGGCAGTAGGACCACATTCCCCCCTGTATTAGTTTTCTGTCTGCTACATAACTGTGAATGAGTGCTAAAGGGGATTATTAGGCCCCAGTGGTGAGATAGAGTGCATATAACTAATCTGCATTGCTTATCTCAAGCAGACAGTGGTCTGTCAGGACCTGTCTACATGCCCTCCATGCTTGTCCCTTGCCTTTATTGTCTTGCCGCTGCTCTTGCTGCTGGTGGCTCTCCTCTGCTCTTATAAACAACCAATTACTGCCCCAAACAGATGTCTGTGGCTATGATCAAATAATTCAGTTGGAGTGAAGAGGCCTTAAACAGGTCAATTCCATTCAGTTAGACATGGTATCTGAGCGAAGGCGAAAGGAGGCACTGCAGGGTGACCTGAACTTGAGTTATTGAGAGTAGGTAAACTTAGGACAGAGGATAATGATTCAGCTTTTGCCAGTTAACACTGCAAAAACACATATAATGAAAGCTGAAGAGTTATTTAAAAATCTTTTAGCCACCAAAAAATTGAATGGATGAGTTAACAAAAAAGTGAATTCCTTTACAAAGTACAATATTTTCACATTTTATGCATTCGAATTAATAAAAGAGACATTGTCCCCTGCAATTAGTCATTAGTTTGTAGAGCTAAAAAGTTATATATAGAAACAGAAGAGCAGTGGGTAAGCTTGGTGGTATATTTTTAATTAATTCTGGTACTGATGAACTGTAATCTCCAAGAAAATTTGATACGTGTGCTTTTGGCAAAGTATGATTTCCATTAAAATATTGTGCTAACTTCAGGGTCTATAGCTTGCCTGTGCAATAAATTTGTATTTAGCTTTCGTCTCCTTCAGTCTGCAGGGGAAACAATGCGTATTGGGGCAGATGCTCGGACATCACAACAATTAATGTAGCCTTCAAAAAGAAAAAAAAAAAACAAAAGAGACCAGCTTTAAATCTTTTGTGCCTGTGCAACCACCAGCCACCCTACATGTGATCATAAAAAATACACGGTTGTTAGACATGTAGTTATGTTAAGCTGTAACCATAACCAAAAGCCATGACCAAGATGGTGAACAAGAGAATCCTTTTATTCTCTCCTCCTGATTCAAAAGTGCTTTTAACAGCAAGATTTTCCATTCTGCACTGCTGTCATACAGCCACCCAAGCATAATGACCTGATCACTACAAATTCATTGGGGATTGGGCCCCACACATGAATTTGCAGAGAAGAAAGCAAAATTCCCTTGCAAGACCCAATCAATACTATTCACATTATGTCTCACCAAGATGTATAAATATTCATACGCCCAGGTGAGAATTAGCCAGGAAAAGAGGATTGCAAATACTTGAGAAACCTGAGACAGCTTCACTCAATTTCCCAGAAATTTCTCATAAAATTTCTCATAAAATTTCTTATAGAATTTCTCAGACACCCCCACAACCAGGAGGGGCCCTTTTCCCAAAAGAGCTCATGATCTTTGGGTATGTTTTTAACACAGAGACCATATAGCAGACAGCAGACAAGCTGGCTCATGTACAGGGAGCACTAGGAGGGAACATGCACAGAAGCAACGCGAGACCTCTCTGGACCTCCAACAGCCCTTTTCTCTCAAAGCAACATTGAGTTGCACTGGATTTTCATATTCATTGGGAAGATAAGTCCTGCGGTAAGCGCAAGGTTTTCAGGAGAGCAGAAGCAGCAGCTGTAGACACAGCTTCACATGAACTGTGGACAAAACCAAAAACAAACAAGAAGAGAGTGATGGGTAAATCCAGAATGTATGAAATGAAAGAGTCTGGCATACTTTGTAAGTAGATGGAATTGAGAGAGACAAACACAAAGATGAAAAGATAAGAAAACAGGAGATAAGAGAAGGACTGAGAATAGGACAGAAGGTAAAGAGGTCTTTGGGACTGATGAGTGGGCACTGGAGAAACATTGCAAAGGCTGATCTCCACATTGAGGGATGAGTTAGAGACTAGACAAATCATTTAATGGTTATTAACAAGAAAGTTCTTAAAACAGGTTTAAAACTTAAACAGATTTGAGAGGGAGTGAAGTTTACTGTGGGGACCTAAGCCACAGAGAAGGAACTTTACCCATAGCCATAGTCCAATTTACAGTTAATTCTTTGTTAATCTCAGTGCAAACTGTAGCATAGATCCTAACTCCAGGTATCTGGAAAGGGAGAACTTCAGAACATATTTGATCCCAGGGCAAATTTCAAAATCAAAAAAACCCAAGTGAATGCCTGGTCATTCAGCCTGCCTCTTGCTGTTTGCTGCTACAGCAATTCAGCCTTTCCCAGCTGCCTGAAAAGGTTTGTCTAGAACAGCGTTCTCAGATATACCCATACAAACAGCCAGCACCCCAGAGCACACTCCCACTATTCATGGAATATACCCATGATATTTACAGTTTTACAGACTGTTAACACTCCTGCAGTTTGTACTTGCTTATCTCTGCTCCATACATCTAAGACTTAATCTTCCCTTAAAAATCAATTTCTCTCAAACCACTAATTGCAGGTGCTTCTCCATCAGCTAATTCTGATTTCTCTTTAGGGGACACACACCTTCTTCACAGACCAAAATAGTGTCATCATCCATCCTCCCTTCCTCCATTTATCACACTGAAAATAAGCCTTATTATTCTAATTCTCTTCTTAGACACAGACTTCGCATATTGACAACTTCTGAGGTGTGGTTTGGTCACAGAAATAGAATATGTCACAAAATAGAACAGAAGAGAAATAGCAAAAGTCATGTCCAGATCATAGAAAGTCTGAGGAAGTGTGTTCCTAGTCCGCTTTCTTGCTGGAAAAATGGAAAGTATGAAACATGCAGTCTTCAAGCCTGGGATACAATTAAAGACATAGAATGCATTTTTTAAAACCATCTTGGGGGATTTTTTGTTATTAGCTGCTCACAGTCTTTCAAAATCCATTTGTGCTACTTCCCACTCTCACTACAAACACTGGCTCTTACCATTCAGGAACAGCCTAAACAATTGCATTTATTTAATCTAATTGATTTGATACATTCCATTTTGGAAAACTAATCAGTCACCTTGTAAATATTTCACCTTTTTATCAATGTGAGTCAACTGTTTTAACCTGTCTTGTAAAAGCAAGCCACTGGGAAAGCTCTGTACCCAGAGTGTTTTCCCACATCCTGGGACAATGTGCATCCCTCAGCTCAGAAACATGCCCTCCTGTAGCCTTCTGGCCAAGCCTACCCCATCTTTGGACATTTAAGGAAGCACCATCAGCAGAACAACATATTATTTAAGCAAGGGACTGACCTGAAACACCTGCCCAGCGCTGTGCTGCATTAACTTTGTCAGCTGAAACTTCTATGCTTGAAACACTTAGGATCCCTATTAGTCACAAGGGTAGCCAGCAAAACACAGATTTGGTGGCCCAGAGGATGACTCTGGATAGCTAAAACCACATGTGACACTTTCTGAAGTTAAAAAAGCTTCAGCTGAAGCAGAACAAGAACCAGGAAACCCTTCCTTAGTGACATGATTTGAAGGAAAATAAAAAAACCCTGAAGTGTGAAGTCAGTGTCTGAGCTGGTGCACAAATATTGAGTCAGCTTCTGCCATACCTTTCACACAGAAGACTGCAAATGATGCTGGCAGCTATATGGCTTGTCCCTGGGCTCTCTTTAAAACCCGTCTTCGGAGTCCTCCACAGGCACAGGGCTCCCACAGATCACAGCTGAATTACAGCTTCATCATTTTTTCCATATCAATAACAATGTGCATCTACATGTTGCCTGGCCATGGTGCTGGAAAGATCAAATCTGTCTTCAACAGCTGTTTCCAGCTTTGCTCATTTTTATGTTAAAACTGGCTTTTATACAACCAGCCCCTGCATAAAACCATCTGCTGGATGGATATGCTTAGGACACTCAAGTGCAGTTTTATAAGGTTGATGTCAACAAGAATATGGGCTAATTTTAATTTAGGGCACAGGTGAGATCTGACACACAGTTCACATAAAGCACTGTAATCTGACTGTTTGGGCACTTGTGGCCGAAAGTATCAACAATTCATTAAAAAGTAATTAATCAAGAGAATACCTATGAGGAAATACTAAATCCTCATGAGGCAACACATGCCAAGTCACAGAGCGGAGACCAGCTCAGACGTCCAGGCTCCAAGACACTAAAATTAGCAAATAGCATAAGCAGAACAAACTGACTTCGGCTTTCACCAAGACCACCATAAACCTGCCCTGGGATTAGCCCAGAATGGGTGCAAAGACATTCCAGGCAATTAATGCTCGCTGATCTTTGGAGGATTTCCAGTTTAACACACAAGTAGGTGTATTCTCAACCTGGATACTGTTATAAACACTCATTGTACCACTGGTTTATGCTAAATAACTAATTAATTTTAGCTTCGGTCCAAAGGAGGTAGAAACCATTCAACATGCATTTAGCAGGGATAAAAATCAATCCATAAAAGAACAGATGTGGCCCCCTGGTTTGATGAGGATTTTTCTAAAATATTAAACAATCCTTTCCACAATACAAATAACAGGAGCATAATTGAATTAATATTGACAAATAGTAATTGCTCCTTGTTCCTCAAGTCTGCCTTTTATTAGTGGGAGGAGTGGTGGAGGTTATTGTCTCTTTAAAAAAAAAAAAATAAAAAAAATCCTGAGGCCCAGAGGCACCTTTTCTGCCTTATTATTATTGTAATAATGAGGGCAACTGATTTGATCTCTCCTTACACAATACTGCAGCACAGCGATGGCTAAATAAACAGCCAAAGTCCTTTTGTCCCTGTGGGCTGTTTCTCGGTAATTAAAATCAATAGGATCTTTCTCGGAGGATCTCTTTAACCTCATAGAGCTACACTGTTCTGAGCAGCCAATGTAAAACAAACAAATGAACTCACAGTCCTTGTTGACAGGGAGAAAAAAAATACAAGCAACACATTATTTTATTAGGAAAATATTGGGTTTGGAGAGGGGTCATGGAAGATGCTGTATTTAAACCTTTAGGTTTTTAATTTCTTTCTCATTTTTAGCCCCCCATCCCCCCATTTCATAAAAAAACCAGTCTGGCAGCATCCTGTATTCCCAGAGGTCATGTGAACTAAAATAGTCCATTGATCTTCCTTCTTCCAGAAGGGGAATAGGCAACAGAGGGAAAATAAACATCACCCACTTGAGGCTTATGACGACTCAGGACCCCTCTGCACAAGGTGCTGTACATTTAAGGTTCAAGAGGGAAATAAGTGAAGGTCCCTAGGGTTTCACTGGTGCTGGTACATGCAACTGCATGTCATAATGGACAAGGACAGTGCAGGCTACGGAGGCTGAAATCCCTGGGTATGCACTGAGCCAGTGGCACCACTCCTGGGGAGTTATGGCGGTGACGACCAGCAAGACACAACAGTCAGGACAAAAAGGATTTACAACACACCTCACAGAATCACAGAATGTTCTGAGTTGGAAGGGACCCTCAAAGATCATCGACTCCCATTCTCATACAGGGATTGAACCCACAACCTTGGCATTATTATTACCATGCTCTAACCAACTTCACCTTCCACAAACTTCTACCAGGAATTTTTAAAACACGTGTAAGAATGATTTGTGGGGATTCTCGAATCCTAAGCTGTCTTGGAAGATGTAATGCTGCTGAGGAGTTCTTAACTCTCCCTCAGGACAAATCAGCTCAGTGATCCCTTGCCCAGGCACACAGCAAGGTGAGCTGAGCTGAGCTTTGGCCTGACACACCGTCAGCCACTCCTTGACTTAAGGGCTGCTCTGTTCCTGTGGTGGGCCATGGAAGCACTGGAGCAAATCCTGGCTCTAAGCCAACAGGCATTAAGACCAGCAAAGAGCAGGAGGGAATCCATCCCCATTAGATGCCTTTCAGTCTCAACACACTGCCACCAGAAGCAACAAAAGTCCAAACACATGCAAGGAAGTAACATTTAAAAATCACGGAATCACAGAATCATTTAGGGTGGGAAAATACCTGAAAGATCAAGTCCAACTGTTAACTTAGCATTGCCAAGGCTGCCACTAAGCCATGTCCCCAAGTGCCACATCTACACGCTTTCAAATGTATCCAGGAATGGTGACCCCACCACTGCCCTGGGCAGCCTGTTCCAATGGTCGACAACCCTTTCCATGCAGAATTTTTTCCTAATATCCAATCTAAACCTCCCCTGGCACAACTTGAAGCCATTTCCACTTGTTACCTGGGAGAAGAGACTAACCCCTACACCAACTCTGTTGCTCTTTTCTGGACACGCTGTAGCACCTCAGTGGGTGTCTTGTGGTGGACCCAAAGATGCTCAGGAGTGGGTGAGGAGAGCGAATCTTGCACCCTGGTGGTTTTACAAGTTGTTTCCAAAGGTGCAAAAGCAATATAGCAAGTGCTACAATGAGAAAACCTAAGCATGAAGCTGGTCTCATTGGTATCCCTGCTCCAGGATCCATTTTGACCTGCTGACAACTGTCATACATGATACAGCCATGTACCACTGAATAGGAAAGTCTTCAGCACTTTGACATGGTGAGAGGAAAATCCCTTTGCTTTTGCACTGTGACTGTCGGGGCTTTGACCACCAGAAGGCTCTGGCTGGGCACAAGAGAGGCTCAAGGCATATGTTACATATGCCACCACATGTCACATGTGAACTCTAGGCAGGCCAGGATCTGCCAGTTATGGTTAACTGATATTCCCTATATACAATCTACTTCCAATTGCTCATAGACCTGGCAAACTTTAATCTTATAAACTGGATGGTTGGGGTTTTTTTTATTTCTCAGGATTGTGCCTCTGGTAAGTGTAACCTCTAGAATGTGTCAGCCAAATGGGTCAGCTGTTCTGAAGGAAAAAAAGTTGACAATAGAAGACATTGTTTAATGCCTATCATATGCTGGGAAATCTTTCCTCTGAGCAACAGTAACACCTTCACATGCTGGGCAGCAACTTGCTATTTGCAGGTGAGGTGGTGAAAAGGAGCCATAACCATGGAGATCTGTCAAGTTAAGAGCTGTGAAAAAAATATAATCTCTGTGTTCACCTGCTCAGTAAAGATTCTAGATTCTTAGATTCTACTGGCTCTTGAATAAATAATAATACTTATAAAAGGGAGAGATCTTCCACATAATTAGGCAATCTGTGGACAGGGTTGGGAGAGATCTAAAGCCCTGAAACTGAGCCACCAGCACAGGAGGGAGCAGAGAGGAGACAGATCAGACACAGGGCACATTTGAGGTCTCTGCCAACAGCAGAGGCAGCTGTCAGCAGGAATGCAGCTCCCAGGTCATGTCACACCTGTGAGATGCTCAGCAGAGAAGCAGGCGTGTTTGTTTGGTTTTTTTTAATCCAAATCCATGAATATATCAGGGACGAACCTTCAAATGCCCACACTGAACTGCAGAAAATTAGGGCTTGAGAGCACCATACAGAATCATCAGATCTCTCCTGCCCTCTAAAAGCAGGGTCAGAGAGAAGTGTACCATTCCTGATGGACGGTTATCAGACTTATTAAATATCTCATACATCAGAGACCTCAATACTTCCCTAGCCATCATATTCCAGCATTTCACCATCCTTACCCATAAAAAACTTTTCTAATTTGCAACACTGAATGCCATTTGAGCTCACAAACACAGCAGGAGATAATTTCCTCATCTCCTGCAACAAGACCCAATATGTAATATTTGAGGACTATACTAGCACTATTTAACCCAAATGAAAGAATCAAATATTCTTTTAGCATTTGAAAATCTAAGGTTATATTGATAATTTTATTACTGTGCTTATATTCTCTCTCTAGTTGGTCCATCTGTTCTTTGGACCAAAGTGTCCAGCTTGGAAGCCCATATTCCAATGAGGCATTTGGATGTATGTGATGAACTGCTTCTCTGTGCATTGAAAGGATGCATTTCTTGTCCAGTTTTGTGCATTGCTGACCATCTTCATCCCCCAAAAATATGAAGACAGCCTTTCATAAGACACATCAACACTTAATTCATAAGGATTGCAGAGGTATGTTTACTCTCTTACATTTCTGCTAATTTTAGCATATTACAGGATCAAGATCTAAAAAGTTAGTCTCAAGTGAAAGTGATGAGTACTTTCTTTTTTAACAGCTTACTCAAAAAGGCCTCTTTTCTCTGGTTTCTATCAACTTTATTCCTACTGCTGTGGGCTATATTACAGTTTCATAATATGTTTGCTATACCATTCACACTGATTAAGTTCCTGTGAATGGAGTATTTTTGTGAACATAATATTGAATTCTTCACCTTTTGGCTACACACGCATGAAAGGTAACATTTTACATATTTTAAAACAAAACAATCAGATACAAAGGAAATTATGTAAAACCTGATTAAAGATAATGGAACTCTTGTGAATAAAATTGCATCTCACTTACCTCCATGCATGTTATAGTCAATTATAGGTTAAGTGTGCAGAAAGCTGGTGCTTCTGGTTTCAGTTCAGGGAAACTCTCTTATCGCTATCATTTGCCTGAGAGAGGAGATGAGCTGAGTTCCAGCTCCTTTTCCATATAAAGGAATTAATTGATTGTGTTTATGCTGCGCTGTGCTCAGTAGATGATATCGATTCTCTGGATTGTGGTTCTCAGTTTGAAGACATCAAACTCGGATGAATGCAAACAGCTGGGGGCTGGGTATGAGAAACCACCCAGGGCTTTCAGCCAAGTGGTGTGGAGTTTGGGGGCAATTTGTTTTGTTTTGGCATGGTGGTGTGTTTTTTAACAGAAATAATCTGCTAATTAGCTACTTGGAGCTAAAAATATATGGATAAACTTTGCTCTAGGTAACAGGTCTCTCAGATGGGCCATGCTACCATTTCCTATCAACTCATGTATTCCTTTATTGAAAGACAAGGGGAATATCACCTCTCAAACTGCCCTCAAATTGTGGTATTGCACAGAGGAGAAGATGAGTTTGAGAGCGTAGGAGTCATAAACCCTTTTCTAACATGTGAGTTTCTGGAGTTGTGTACTTAATTCTCTAAGGCTTTCTTTTAATCTAGAGGCTCTCACACCTGAAGTCTGTCTATCAGGCAGCTGTTATTACCGATCTTGGTTCATCTCTGTGTGTCTATTTGCATTATCAGAACTGGAGAAGAGTGTCAGTGTTAAATGTGAGTGGCAGCTTTGTATTATCTAGTCTGCAATTACAGCAATTGCACCTCTGAAGATATTAATCAGTTGACTGCATATTTTAAATAAGCAAGTTATTTCTTGAGCTCAGTGACAGCCACAAAGTCTGCCCTTTGCAAGAGCGCTGAAACAGTGCTCCAACAACCACGGTGGTGTAATCCACCAAGAAACTCAAACCCAGTGATCACTCCCTAATAACCCATCATGCTGCAAGCTCTCCAATGATCATAATAAAACATGCACAGACAGCCCTCAAGATGGTACAACTGTAACACTCCATCCAGCACAGCAGCCAGTCTGAAAAGTCATGGCAGACAATTTACTTGCCCTGGGTGGGGAGCTCCACGCACGAGAGTGCTCTGCCACTCATGAGTTACCTGGCCAATTCTAACTCATGAAAATGAATTTTTCATCTGCTTCTGTACCTACAGATATCCAGACACATGCAGGGTATTCTGCATCTCGAGCATGGAGCTCCCACACAGGGCTGTCAGCACAGGACCATCAGAAGAGGCAGGACAAAAAAAAAAAAAATTAAAAAGACTATTTGCTTGTGCTACTGTGCTGCAAACCCACAATTACTACACAGAGAACAGGGCAGACTTAACTTGCTACTGAGTCAGAACTCCCTATGGTCTTGAACTAGCAGCAGCATTTTACACCCACTGCCAAAAAGTTCAACTAGCCATGCAAGGTGAGGCTTTAGACTTTGGAAGAGTTACTCATGATTTTACAGGACTACAAGTGAGGACTGAGTCCACTAAGCACAGTCACAAACTCCACACTGAGCCATCTCCATACCTACTAACCTTTATAAGTTAATATATCTTTAAGGACAATATTCATCCAATAGCTATATGAACCTTACAGAGTGAATGTCTAATGTTCTTTGTCCAACCCTGTCTCGCGATATTTAAACAGTATTTCTTCTAAATTACCGGTGAGGTGACAACACCTTAATTTTCAACCTGAATTCGTGCAGGGCAAGAAATTTCACCCAATAGAGCCCCTCTGCTTGAGCTGCCTTTCACAACCTCTCATGGCTTTTCAGACTTAATTTTCTGTAGATTGCTTGCCCACTCGAGAGGAGAAACTGGAATGCTCTCAGCCTGCAGAGCCGGTGCCTGCAAAAAGATGTCGGGATCGTTCACTGCAGCCCCTGGATGGAAGCTTAACTGCTAGTGGCTGCTTTTAGCACGTCAATGTGAATTACTTGACTGGCAAAACTAAGCAGCAATTAAACACCTCACCACTAAGCGGAAATGAGAAATTTACTGTTTGGTCCTCAGATAAGCTTGAACCTCCTGTGAGCTACTGTTATCAAACCCCAGGGAGGACTGGTTAGAGTCAGAACAGTCTCAGTCTGTGGCCAAAAGGGGAAATATTTCTAGTGATAAAAATTGATTTCTTTCTCATTCACCCCTTGTGGTTTTTCTTGAGTGCTGATGGCAAGGGCCATGAGAAGGAAAAGGTGTTGAGGTTTAACCGAGATTGCACCTGGAAGCAACTACGTTGTACTGCTCAGTTTTAGTTAAGGATACAGGGGATGGGTGAGTAGGTCAGGCAAAGCCCTCTCCATGTTAACAGCCACCTTAATACAGGACAAAGCAACAAGAGAAACTCTGCTTGCACATGCAGAGGAGGCAACAAGAGAAATATAGCCCTCCTCAGCAGTATCAACAATCCAAAAAGCAACATACTTCTGTTCAAACAGACCCCAGGTTAATTCTTAAGCATCATTGAGAACAGATGTAGAAATAGTCTCATTCAGACCAGACAAGATGGCCACAGTGAAAGCTTGGATAGGTGACACAGCAGTGCTCTGCATTACTCCAGTCTCTCTCAGCTTTTTCTGGAGCTGACTGTAATCAAGTTCATGCTATGCTTTAATGAATGACTTATGAAACTACTAGGGAAAAAGAAAAAAAGTGCCTGCAATTTCCTGTTGGTCCTCTTCTATTTGTCTATCAATGTCTAGAATCTCAATGAAGACACTAACATATTACAGTAAGTGTCAACGACGACTTGATATTATCTCATTTTCTCTTTGTTCCTTCCTGAGTTTTTTCTCTTACTGCTTTTGATCCAAATTTTGCTTACCTCGACACAATTAAAAGCAGGCTACAGGGGGAAGGAGAAGGAACACTCAGGGGAAAACTGATGTTAACTTGTACAAAATCGCATGCTCCACATCATAGCAGTGTGATTCTCTTTCTCTGGCCTTGGTCTTTGACTGTTGTTAGAAGTGTGGCCTTCCAATGTGTCCCCTCTCTGAAGACCACTCAAATATTTTTAGATGGACTTTTACTGTTGATAAACAGCACATATCCTCCAATCCAATCCCAAAAGAGCAATTTTTAACATCCAGTGCTGTCTGATCACGGGACTGTTTCCTTCCATAGTGATCCCTCACGTCTTTCTCCTTGGGGAAGGTTGCTTGTGCACATACTGCTCAGGCTAGGAAGGGTTGGCACAAAACTGACTTATGTGCTGCTTTCCCCTCCTGGATGGCTGACATCTGGCCAGTCCCCCAGCACCTACCTGACATCTGGACAAACAGCAGTTACTGGGAGGTACTGAAACCACACAGCTCTAACAGAGTAACAGGTGAAGTCTTGTGTGCTGAGAATGTAATTTGTGGTGTTTCTCCACCTGCCACTCACGTACACACGCTTTATCTATTCTTCATGGGATTTCAAAGGCTGTCCATCAGACAAGAAAATTAATTAGTCAATAGGTATTCCTCACAGTCACTCGTGATGAATTTAAAGCTTTGGAGAGTACCGTGGGTTTAAACAGCAGTGCCTGTTTCTCTCTAATTCTTGGTTTGTGATAATTGTTCCATGTTTATTTAATGAGTGATGAGAAGAGGTGAAGTCTATGTTTCATTTTGTCACTCTGCTTTTTTGATAAGAGACTCTGGTCCTCCAATCACAAAAGGAGTGAGTACTTAGTTTTCCAAAACAAAAAAAACACACATAGCTATACAGTCAGAGATTGGTCCCACAAAGCAAGTCAGATTCATACCCCCTCACTACAAGGCACACACTGAGGTGCTGGAGTGTGTCCAGAGAAGGGCAACAGAGCTGGAGAAGGGTCTGGAGTACAGGTGTGATGAGGAGCAGCTGAGGGAGCTGGAGGTGTTTAGGCTAGAGAAAAGGAGACTCAGTTAGGATCTTATTGCTCTCTATAATACCTGAAAGGAGGTTGTAGCCAGCTGGGGTTCAGGCTCATCCTCCAAGTAAGAAGCACTACAATAAGAGGAAATGGCCTCAAGATGCACCAGGAGAGATTTGGATTATATATTAGGAAAAATTTCTTCACAGAAAGGGTTGTCAAGCATTGGAACAAGCTGCCTGGGGCAGTGGTGGAGTCACCATCCCTGGATGTAATTAAAAGCCGTGTCAATGTGGCACCTGGAGACATGGTTTAGTGGTGGACTTTGCAGTGCTTGGTTCATGGTTGGACTCAACGATCCTTTTAAAGGTCTTTTCCAGCCTAAATTATTCAGTGATTCTATTCTATGACACTAAACTAACAAAATCAGTTGCAAGCAGATAAAGTCAGTGCTTTGTGACACATGTCACATTTGTTACCTTGAGCAAAGACAAGAAAAAGGCTGATACTACTGCAAGCAGCATAGGAAGATTTTTTGAGAGAGGTGATTTTACAATCAAGGTGGTAGGTCCAGTAACCAAGAGACTTATGGTGTAGCTTCACGTGACACATTGCATTCATCCAAGGGAGCTGTCAGGTTTCCCATGACTGGGATTTAGAGATCATGATTTCACAGGTGTTGATTCAACTGGATAACAAGATGAAAATGAGAATGAATTAGTTGTTGTCTGATTGTTGGGGAGATTGGGGGTTGGTTGTGGTTTTTTTGGTTTTTTTTTGTTTTTTTCTTTTTACATTTTCCTTCAGATTGCAGAGCTGTAGGGGAAATGACACATACATATTGATGGAGGTGGCAAAAAGCAGCAGCTCACAGTTCGTTCAGGTTTAGCTGTCACATGAGGCCACACTCCCTTTGGTTCCTAAGCCTGTCATGGATGGGAGCAAGGCACTTGGACTTCTACACCTGCTACATGCAGCCATGCAAGTCCAACCTGTTTGAATGGCAAACAGGACTACAGGGAATCCAGCAGTCAGCTCCCCACACACAGAATGGAGAAATACTCTTTCTCCGTTCTTTGCATAATTTAGCAATTAAATTTCAAGTTCTTCAGGTGAATAACAGCTCTTAAATTGGGTTTGCACAGCGACTGGCATAGGAGAATGTCATCCCATTCACTCATATCAACATCAAAAAACACCTGGAGCCAGCTTAAAAAGCCAACACTGCCCCTCAAAACCAGAGTTGCACTGAAGAAATGGGCCATGACAGCTCATGTATCTCTCTGTAGTTTTGAACCAATTCTGCATGGAATTGTAAATTCTGGGTCTGACAGTCCAAAAATATGACAGATTGGTCTGCATTTATTAAGGAATTTATATTCCTTCATGGTTTTAGGCAACTGACTTCACTGTGACAAGTAGGTGAGCAGTTTTAAGAAAACTGCTCAAGCATCCAAATCCTTCCCTACGTAGGTTCTTAATTTTCATGCAAATTAACATCAGTTCCTTGGGTTTTACACAAGCTGTGCAGAAAACAGAGACACACCAGGAAACAGGAGTTACCATAGGCTACTCCAACATTATACCATATATGCTACCATGTGAGATAGTGACAAGTTCTCTGTATTGTCAGCATTCATTTCCCTGTATTCTGGGGGCTTGGTGCATCTGAAGTATTTTAGACAGCTATTTTAGGATAATGTAATTCATGCCCTGCAAGTCCTTATTTTTCTCCCCTCTAACTGAAAAGGAAGCCAAGGGTGACAAGACCAGACATTTGTTTCCTACTGGACAAAATAATTCTGTGTCACGTATTCAACTACAGTATCCTGAATTTTAAATTTCACACACAAAATATCCTCAGCCTAGTGTCTGCAAACAATAAGTAGTTATAAATTATACCATGTAGCCCAAAAAGTCAGCCAGCCATGAAGCAAAGGCAACCCTCCCTCTACAAATAACAGGGCTGACCTTTTCCACAGCAAGATATAACACACCATCAATGTTCAGCATTTTAAAGTAATATCTGAGCTTCAATAGCAGAGTACCCAGGTCTTGAGTCCGTACTCCCGAAATACCAAAATCCAGAATTCCTATTCACCAAGTGCTCAGCACTCTACAGGATCAGCAACAGCAGTAACTTTTTCCAATGATTTGAAGGCCCATCATGGTTTTTTCCTTCATTGAAGGCATTGAGCACTTGTTGCTTTACAAGAGTCTGGTACATCCAGATCCAAATCCCAGCTGAATTCCTGAACTTATTCAACTCAGAAGTTTATTTGCACCTTTGCAATGGAAAAACAGTTTGAGAGCCAGAAACAACAATACTGAAGAAAACCAGATTCTTCATTAAGTGTATATTTCTTGGTCATAACAAAAAAAAGTTCCTGTCCCATAAGCACTTCCACTGTCTTCCTGCACAGTCAGTGATCTCACCTCTCTATGTTTGACTCCCAGTTACATGTTCTGCATGGGAAATCCACCTTTTGCATGTACTGCTGGTAACTCAAAAAAAAAAAAGTTTCAGCGTCCATTTTTTATTCTGTATTCTGGAGGCAGAGTATTCGTGACTCAGCCCAGAGCAGCGCTGCCAGACAGTCCAGGAACAGCTCTGCATGTGCTTGACTAAACACATTGTCATTACACCAATATTTCATCAGCCTGAGGCATTCCTGGAATTCGGGGCTAAGGTTCTGTCACGTGTATTTTAGTGGCAGTCACAAACATGTCACTGCTGTGTTATTAAAAATCCTTGAGTCAGAACTTCCACCAGTGCCAAATACGTAGATTACAGATGAAATCATTGAAGGCTTTCTCTTCTTACTTATGTTACATGAGCTTGTTTGATATCTACAATTTATCTCTTTTAGCCATTCTTTCCACCCTGTATTTAGCATCTGTAAAAAAATCCCAAACAGCCCAGAACAAAATATAACCATGCTACATCCAGGTCTGGCCCTGCAATGCATCTGGATAGGCATCCCTGGGATCAACACTCTGGAGACCTTGAGAGTTTTTCCCTTTGTGCCCAAAGAATTTAGGGAAAATGGAGGAACAGACTTTAGGCACAGCAAGTTCTCACAATCAGATTTTTTTCAGTATCTTCTGGGATGGGAGGATGACTCTTCTCCCCCCTCTCAGTCAGCCTGGAAAGAAGTGGAATGGAAAACTCAACTTCTGATTTAAAATAATTTCCGACTGAGGTTTTGCCAGAGGAATCACAGCTGTGACATGCCCACCACTCTAACCATGGTGAATGAATCTGGCCATGAATCGTTAAACTCCCCAAGCATCCAGCACTCTCAGCCTGCTACTAATCATTCAAAAATCTGGCTCTCCGGTCTATTTGTTGTAAGAAATTGCTCCAATTCAAAAGGATGATCTGGAAGTTTAATATTAATCAAAACAGGGCATGTACCAGCAGAGATGCAGTTTAAGCATAACTGCGAGATAAAAGAAAATAATTGCGTTCACCAAATTCCACACTGACGTGAGAAAAATGCCTCACCGATGTTGAGGCAAAGCAGAGACATTCACCAGCCATCTCTTCCCAGCCACAGTGGAGCTGGAGCACGTGCAGAAGTGGAGTTTACCGTGTTTTTTCTATCCAAGAGCATTGTTGATCCAGCCAGGCCACAACTGGGCTGCAAAAAAAAAATCCCACTCCTGGGTATTTATATCCGGCAAATGCTGGATTTGCCAGTCTGAGCTCTTATCCAGGCTGCAGTGAGAAGGGGGAAATGGGTGGGCATAACTCACCTCATGCTAAGGCAGCTGTCCAAAGGAGCTTAAGTGAAACACCATTAGAACTGGGAGACAGGGATTACACCTGACCGTGGGGCCAGCAGCAGGAGCGGGGTAGTTGAAGCACTGTGGGGTTCAGCAGGGCTGAAATGAGTTGGGAAGCAGCATCCTTAATTTACAGCCTGGCAATACCTGAGCAGCTATGTCCTCTGGAAGCCCAGTGCCCGTTTCCAGACAAACCTGCTCAGCCCATCTCCAGTTAATTAAGTTCTGCTTTAAAACCAGTAGCAGTGTGACCAGGCTCTGCAATTGTCCTCCAGTGTCAAAAAAATGATACATGTGTTAATATCCTGCACGTTTTAGGCTCCGGGAAGCAAACTGACCCTGTGGAACAGTCATTAGTTGTTTTTTAATTAACTGCTCCACAATTTCCCCCCAGATCTTGCAACAACTTGCAGAAACGGGGAAGCAAAGCTGCTCAGCAATAAACGGCAGTAGTTGTGCTCATATGCCAGAACAACTTTTGTTCTCACGGATGTTTGTCACAAGGCTGTCTCCCTTTTACCAGTACCAAATCTACATCAAATGGAGTTTCTAAAACAACGTAATGAGAGCACTCACCATTAAACTCCCATCTTCATTAGGATCTCATTTAACTGCTGAATTTATATCCCCAAGCATCTTTAATTTATTGATTGTTTCAGGGGGGTTTTCTCCTGCGTTATTTTTCTTTCCATTTAGCATCAATTAGCGGAATCTGGGCAATTATTTGCATTCAGGTTTTGACATAGCGAGTCACAGATGTTTAAATTATTTTTCTAAGCTGCCATATGTGATCTCATAGGCAAAATTTCAAAACTGAGGTCTACGCTAAAACACAGCCACCCCTGTCTGAGAGCACACAAGTGCACTGAGCATGAAAGTCAGACCCTGTCCCCCCTCACCTGCCCTGGGCATTGGATGGAGCTGGTCAGGCAGCAGCAATCCAGGAGCAGCCACAGGAAGCCAGGCCTTGCCTCCCAAACACCACTGAGCACCACACACACTATCGACACACTAATGTCAGCACCCTCTTCCCATGGAGCAGTTTGAGCACAACCATTATGGTACAGCATATGCTGTTGCATGTGTCACAGAATAGGACACTTGAAAGACCCTGGAAAACCACTGCAAGTTCCTTCCGCACACTGCTTAATGTCTAACAGAAAAAAATTGGGAAGGAAAAGATGCAGAGAGAGAGGAAATTACCGTTCAGACCCCCACTAGTACCGGGAATTGAGATCAGGACTCGACCTGCAGCATCCATCCCCTCCATAAGCTCACAATGCGGCTTTCCCCACCGCTGCTGCTAGCCCGTGGGTCTGTGCCCTCAGAAAAGCCACCAGTTTCACAGCAAGCAGGATCAGGCCATAGCTAGAGCTCTAAGGAGTTCTACAAATGCCCAGGTACACACAGCAACGATCAAGACCTCATTCGGTCACAGTCCCAGGAAAGGGTTCAAAGTAGACAACCAAAACAATGACACAATGTCCCCTTTTCTCCAGGAACTAAAGCACAAAGGGAGTAAATCCCTGCAAGAAGGGAAGAAGGCAAAATTTCTAAAGTAAGACATAAAAAGCCTGGAAAGACGATGAGATTGTTTAAGACCTTCTAATCACTGAGTTAATCCCCCGAAACTCAGGGGCTACTGTTTTCTCAGCTAACTCACTATTGCTTTTCCAGCAGCAGCTTGTATGGGCCAAATCTTGCTGAATGGCCTGAACCCAAAACTAAATTTACAGTGTCCTTTGTCACACAGTTTTTCCTGATGGAATGGAGTGAACAGCAACATCAGCAAAAAAAAAGGTAAGAAAACCTTTTAAGAAAACTGAAATCTCAATTACATCATAATATATGCATCTTGAACAACTTACTTCTTCTTCATTTAATCCATGTCCTCTCCTAACAGCAGGCTCTCACATTTCCCTCTGTGCAGGAGGGGGAAAATGGGGTGCCCCTATCACTTCAAACCTGCCTCATTAGACCCAGCAGGTGTTTCTAGTTTCTTCCTGACCACCAGTTCAGAGCCTGCTGGAATTGGAGCAAATAACTCTGGTAACACCCTTAATTATAGCCTCCTGGCAATGTTTTCTACAGCGGTGTCAGAGGGGAGCTGCCCTGGATGCAAGAAGCATCACTCAGGGTAAATGTGCTGCCTATTTAGAAGAGGAGGTTGCTCTGAGTCAGAAAATAAGTGGGGAAAAAATCAATTCAGAAATTGAGACCATTCACCAGCGTCACTTGGAAGGTCTTATAATAGGGTAGTACTTGGACCTGCTCTTGTTTGAATCAATTCTTAACCCCTGCTCTGGGAGAGGAGACTGTGGTCCAACCCATTACCTCAGGAAGTCACATGTTCCACTCCGGCAGAAGACAGGTCCCTGCTCAGCACCCACAACTGTGCCTGCATTTGTTGCACTGCCGTTTCAGCAAACCTCCCTGGAGCTGTGCAGGGACAGACACAGGTGTTTATCAGCAGTGAAATGCTCGGACCCAGCCTAAGTGTAGATGTGGGCAGCTATGCAGCCATGGCCATACCCCATGATGGGGAAATACCCACAGACAGGATGAAATTTCCATCTTCCCTCCTTTCCCCATTCCCCAGCATTGATACCTGAGTGGCATTTGATCATGCCCTGGAGCCATCAGTGGCATAACCCAGCATAACCTGCACTGTTTTGGGCTGAAATAGCACCCACCCAAAAGAACTAGAGAGCTTCAAATGTTCAGCTGTGGAACCTTGACGTCAGAAGAGCAGCAAAAGAAAGCTTAAACCCACTCATTTTGCCCAATGATAACCTTACAGAGCAACCCTGCACAGTGCACACAAAGCATTGTTTAAGGTTAGATATGACCCCTGGGAAAGGAATGTGTCCAAGTGCTGCAGCTGCCTGAAACGTTCCCATTTCCAGTTCACAAATCCCAAGGAGCCGCCAGAAATAAAGAAATGTTCAGTGGGCCCTAAGGCATCAAACCAAACCCTCACCCTCTAGCAGGAGCAGTACAGATTATGATTTAAGTGAGAACAGCTAGATGGAGAAGGAAAAAATACCAGGAAGTGTTTTGATGAGTTTCTATGAACTTGAAAAATCCTATCATTGGCTATAAAGTCACTGAGGAGATTGTGAATGGTGATTGTGCAGCTCTACAAGGTAATTTATCTCCCTGACCAGTACTTCGTAAACTGTCTACTGAACTGCCCTCTGTTAAAACTAAAGATATACAGACACTTGTAAACCTTATCGAGGGGAAAACAACTCAGATAATTTTACACATTTAAATGAAAACCAGGTTCTGAGGGAATGAAAACGTCAGCTCTGCTACCAGAGTCCAGTCACCCATGAAAGGGGGGCCAGGAAGAGCAAAGCTGAAAAATTACTCGAAAAATGATGCATGTGGCTGCTCCCAGACATAGCAGAAAGCTACAGTGCTAATTTTCTGAAAAACTTTATGAAGGCATATGTCCAAAAAAAATGCAAATTATTTTTTGTTCTGCAGCATTTCTTCAAGTATTTTACTCTATTTTCACCTGTATCAGGGAAAAGGTGTAAAGAAGTTAATATGTTTCCAGGAAATAAAAAGGCTATTTTACTCAGTATCAAATATGAACTGTTCTTCAAGATCAAAGACTTCACCTTTTAATTATTACTTAATTCCAAGAATAGCAATTTAATCATCATGATCTTACATCTAAATAGGAGACATGGTTTCAACTCGCATGCAAACCAAATTAAAAGCCAGGATTCAAATTCAAAGTCCCTAACATCTTCAGAGCATTCTCCCCACTCCGAAGGGCAGAAACTTTCCTAGATTAGTTGGCAGAAACTTGGGGTAATGTCACAAGTTCAAATGTTCTTGTGAAATTTCCATCCAATTGGGCACATCTGAACTGGAACCATAAAATAGTCTTGGTAACCAACCTGGAACTAGATCAATAGAAAGTGGGGCAGATCTGAAGATTAGACTCTGAAACTCCTTAAATTTGAAAGGCATTAGGTAGCACTTTGAAATACCAGCGAGCAGGAGAATGAGATAGGACACTTAGCAAAGCAGAGCCCCAGCCTGTGCACACAAGAAGCCTTGTACTAACGCAGTTAATCCCCCCCCCAGAGTGGCTCAAGTCAGGGGGGAGGGAGGGTTTTGCTCATACGTTTTGTGGAGTTGTGAACCGGAATGGTTGGGAAGTGCAGGGACAGTGGAGAATAATTATGAATTTAATCAGAGTGAGTAGTGCCATATTGCAGGGGGAACCAGAGGATACACAACTGTTCTTCCAGCGAAGTCCTTCTGATGTATAAGTCCCCATGTTATGGAAATTATTCAAGTAAGAAAAAGTCTTGCTAAGGACATCCCTTCCTGCCGGGTAGCAGACGTACACTGCTCTGACAGTGAACACCAAAAAGACAGTCCAATGATCAGTACTTCTGCCCCAGTTCTCTGCTCTCCCATACATTTTCCACGTGACCTGATGCAAGTCCTTTGGACAACAGTGCAGATGCAGACCACAGACATGTCTTTACAGGATATTTGGACACTGTGTACAGGCAATCTGTTGGCAGCTCTAGTCTCCTTCGAAAGGGAGCCTGGGTTCACGGATTCAACACGAACAACAGTTCCCATGATCTGGATGACCAGGGGAAGTGGAGACATATGTACCCCAAAGGGCTGCTTCTACCTGAGTGAGCAAGGAATGCTCCACCTGGCTGCAGATAGAAACTCTGGAGCTAAATGCAGGGCGCAATGACAACACACACAACCATCCCATAACGAGGATCCTGTCTGAAATTTTTTTTCCAGCTCATGCGAAAATATTACTTTTGCATCCTATTCAGGGGCTAGTGAGATATTTTGCTCTGTGTGCTTCACTTTCTGCAGCTGTAAAACAGGCACAGGTACCTGTTAGGTGTGTATGATTTACCACTAACATTTCTCAAGCACTTGGAGGCAGATGTCAGGACCAGTGTACAGTACAGAGCAGCTCCTTGAAAGAGTCCCCTGGGACTAGTCACTGGTACAGAAACCACTTTTCTCTTGTGGAAGTGGCATCAAGGAGAAAAGGAGATTGCTTCTGTAGCTTCAGCTTCTCTAAAGATTTTACCCTTGTTTGCTCTTTTAAAGGGCTTCTCTGGGAAGGCTAAGAAGCAGCTGGTGAGAGAGGAAAAAAAGGCAGAGCAAAGGGAGAATTATACAGTTTTTAAGCTCTGTCTTAAAAAGTTTCCAGAAATCTCATTCCAAACCAGTTATCTGTTATCTAACAGCCATCACTAAAGGAAACTGTCTTCAGCATCCCCAAGCTCTCTCACATATCAATATTCCCACTAAACCAGGTCTGAGCTTACTGCTACTTCATGTTTGGCATAGAATGAATTGATCCAGCACTTCTGACATGTACCTTACATATAACATAGTGTGAAGGTTGTGGCTCTGCATTACTCTCAGGTTACACTGGTTTACGTTCTCTCTCACATTTCATTTGTTTGCCAGCTCTAGTATATGTAATGTGCCCATCACCATGGCATCAAAGACCATTTTTTAAAGTACACATCATTTTTAAATCCTATCAAGTGTAACGGTCCTATCATTCTGACTGTGACTGCTGTTACACATCTCAATGACAAGTGCACATTTAAAGAAATAATAGCAAAAAAAAACCAGCTAAAAACTCTCCAAAATACCTTGAGCAGAATGACAAGAGGTGACAAACATGCTGATCCAAAAGAAGAATAAATAAACCAATATTTGAATTATTCACTTGCCCTCTCCAACTCATGTGTTGCAAAGACCTTGTTAAGCACAATAACATATCTATTTCAGGTTGAATTAAAAAAAAAATGCCTGAGAAAAGAAATGACCCCTACAACTGAACAAACTCAGGTATTATTTTGAGTGTCAAGTGTCCATATGAGAGCAATCAGCACACTGCAAAGGTTCAGAACAAAAGTATAACTGTCTCAACCTATCCATTTAGAAAGAAAGAAGAAAAGTGAAAGCATCACTGACTTCATGCTTTATTCTCTGACAGTATCCATCTTTCCAAATTGATTTTTGATATCCGTAGTGACCTGGAAGGGAGACACAGCGATAACTCTCAGAAAGTGGAAAACAATATTATTCCCACAAATATGAATTACTTGCCGGCAGGTTAAATCTACTGTGCAATGAATTATGTGACCCTGGAGCTCCTATAATTCTTTTGAATTTTATAGAGTCGTGAGAGGGCCTGTGAGCTTTGACAAGCACTTAACAGCCAAAATCAGTCCTGAACAACTCTCTTGGACATTTGATTTAGCCGTTGTAGGCATAACGTTGCCAGTCAATTTTGCTTTTGAAGCAAAAGATGACATTCATTCATTTCTGAAGTTATCGATTTCATTTGTTGATTTTATTGTAATTCTTTTTCACTGGCATCTTTTCTGTTTGGTTATGCCACTCAACACAAATAAATATAAGAGCAGGTTGTCAGGAATAGAGCACACACACACCGCAGCTCAGGCCTTACCCATAAGAAACTCTCGATATGTATATTATTAACAAACTTTGTGGCCCAGCTCTTAGAGAAAAACTGTGTCTCAGGCATGAGTCTAAACCCAGGCCTGCTAACTGCTTTCTGACAGATCATTTTCTCTCCTGTTATCAAGAACAACATAGAGTAGATAACTCCATTTGAAAATAGAGTGGCAGGCCAAGAAGTCCTGAGGATACATTTTTACTAACTTCTTAATCCATTTCAGACTCTTGCTCTTTTCCCAAGTCAGTCTTTATGTTCAGCATCCTCTTACCTGGATGTCTTATCTCAATTTCCATTTTTTAATGGAAAAAAGAATTGGGGGATCTTGCTTTTTCCAGCAGAAATCTGTGCTGAAGCTTTTGTTTCACTTCAGGAGGAACAAAAATAACATTAATAATATTTCTTTTTTTTAATTTGCCAGTAGGAGACTTTTCCAAGTCCATTCTGGCTAGAGTTTGCTCCTTCTCATGTTTAAAATGACAAGTTTAACACACATATATCCTGAAACTCATAAAAACTCAAGCTATGATGTGACCAAGTGACTCCTGTCCTCTTTCTGAGTTTTAGAAGATTACAGCCTAATTCAAAAAAACATGAAAGGCACTACTGAAAGACTTACTGGTGGTTTTCAGACCAGAACCATAATGTCTGCCAAGTATTTCAAGTATTACCAAATGGGTGATGTCAAAGTTGTTATTACAGCACATTATTAAACTCAGAAGGAAGGTCTGGTTTACAGCTGGGACCAGGTTTTTCCCTCCCTGCAATCTAAATAAGTAAGAACTAAAAGAGTAATAATTTTCAGGTTGTGACTTGAAACACTTCTTATGGATCATTCACCTTAAAAACTTTTACCTAAAAACTGTTTAGTTCAAAATTTCAATAAGATGTGCGCTAATGCTCAACAAAGCCTTTACTTTGTTTACTAGTTCTTTTTATTCAGTTCTTACTGAGATGAACTTCAATGGAGCATATAAAAAGAAGGGGAAAATGCAGCACGAGTGAATTCTGCCTGGTTTTCCATGGAAGACAGCACAACAGCAAGGGGCAAGTCCATGGGAGATGGGTCTCAGAACCTCCAGAAAGCCCGGGTTTATCACCCAGTTCTGATGATGAATTCACTGATTAGAGAATTCATCCTCCCGATGCCTCTGGTTGAAGCATGTGCTGTCAGCAGTTTAAGTGACGTGTGCCATGGAAATGTAATGGACAGCCTTCCACAGGGGATGCCTCCAGAGGAATTATCTTTGATTAAGGTGTATGTTAGCCTGATGAGTCCCTGCTTAAAGGCTGCCCATGTTCACTCTAAATGCTCATACCGCTGCTCCTCAGCAACTTCCTGGTCTTTCAGCTGTGTGTTCATGTTTCTTTGAGCCCATCTCTTAGTCTCCTTTTTCTTCTCCCCTTTTCTATTAACACAGAACACCACAATATAGAACAGCCCCCTCAGACATTTGCATTGAAAGAGTTTAAGGATTGCAGAATGGTGTATAGAAAAACCCCTATACAAATACCCATGAATCCGTTACAGAGGAGAGCTGTAAAGATTCAGAGCTTTACACTGTTCCCCTTCCCTGCCACCACAAGTACCATTTAACTACCACCTAGTCCAACTCTTGCAGTGACCAGGGATAATCTCCACCAGACCAGGTTGCTCAAAGTCCAATCCAGCCTGACCTGGAATGTTTCCAAGGATGGGGCATCCACCTCTGAGCAATCTTTTCTAATGTTTCACCACCCTCATCATAATTTTTTTTCTTTTTATCTATTCTGTATTTACCCTGCTTTATTTTATACCATTACACCTTGATCTATCACAGCAGACCTTCTAAAAAGTCAGTCCTCCACTGTCTTATAGGCACCCTTTAAGTACTGGAAGGCCAAAATAAGGTCTCCCGGAAGCCTTCACTTCTCCAGGCTGAACAACTCCATCTCTCTCAGCCTGTCTCCAGAGCAGAGGTGCTCCAACCTTCCTCTGGACTTGCTCCAACACGTCCATGTCTTTTCTATGCTGAGGATCCCAGAGCCGGACACAGCACTCCTGGTGGGATCTCACAAGGACAGAGGCTTGGAATCACCAACCTTGACCTGTGGGGAGCACTCAGGAAAGAGGGAATCTGCAGAGAGAGATTGAGAGGGCTTCCAGAAGGAAAAGGATGTGCAGGTCACCAAGGCTACTTATGGAGGGTATGCAAGGAGCACATGTTGTAGCTCAAGTTTTAGGAATCACCTTGGATTCTGAACTGAATGTAGTTCAAATTAAAAAAAGGAATCTTCCGTGCATGAGTTGGAGAGGAAACAACACAAATGTCATTTAATTTACATGACAAAGTGCTGCCATTATTTCAGTATGACAGAATGCCACTTAGGGCAATTTCTGAAAATTATTTAAACAATGTAATGAGTTAAATGTCAGCATTAGCTAATTATGTTTATGCTAATTGTTAATTAGCCCCATAATGGGGACAGTCTTAATTAACAATAGTTATGTGTGTGTATATGTGTGCGCAAAAAGGAGTGTGTGTTGAGAGTGAGAGGCTGTGAACAAAAACGTTGTAAGTAATTTAATTTCCTGTAATCATAAGTATTTCATTTCAGACATTAACGAGAATTTTTCGATATACTTTAGAAAAGATGTGATTAACTTACATTGTATCTTTAAGCAATCCTTTCTATACAGCATCTGCTCTGTCACAACAGCATCTTTTTTTTCCCCCACGAATTGTGTAAAGCTAGTTCTGTCTCTGTGCTTCTGTGACAGGGAAAAACATGCACTTTGGAAATATAGGCAGGGTTATGACAGGGAGGTCAACATAACTGAATCTCAGGCCAAAGAAATCACTAATTTCCAAGATAGCAGGAAATTCTTGTTTTATTTGTCAGAGAAAAAGTCATAAACAGATTGACGTTCTTATCTATGTAATGAGTTGACACTTCTACAGCAGAAAAACCCTTCTATAATGTGGTCTGTTCTAATAACAGTGATCTAAATTTAAAAAGCAATACCTTTTTTTCCTTATCATATGACGTAGGAAAAAAACCCACATTATGACACAGCCTGCACACTCACAGTCCATGGGTTTAGAGCACACGCTGGTGAAGTATTTAAATGCAGGTTTTGGATTAAAGTGGGTACTTCAGCCTTCCCCTGCCCTGCAAAGCAATTTGGACCATCTTAAAGGCTTGGCTGAGCTGAGACCATCATTCCCAAGTTCTCACTCCAGTTTCAGCTGGGAAAGACCATGTCAAAGTCCTCAAGAGTTGTGTGTGCTTAGGGCACTTAAACTAGCGCCAAAAGACCTAAAAGAGTCCTTCTTACAGGAGAAGCATATACAGGGACACTGAAAATATCCCTTCTGGAATTTCGCAGTCCCACTTGGAAGTAGGTCTCCACCTCCACAGCAGTTCTGCCTGATCTTCGACAGGACCTTCGGAAAGAAATCACTTGGAACCAAAGAGAGTAGGAGTAAATTAGAGGAGAGCAAGTCCAATCTTTTGAGGTAAAGGGAGCCTAGATGCAACCCCCAGCTGTCCTTTGGGCTCAGTGTGAATTATAGGCTTCCTCGTACCGTGAGGAGTTCATCAAAATGGTGGAGCTGGATGCTTCATAGAATTCCATGGTGGGAGGATGAGAGAAAATAGGCACAAGATGTGAAAAGATAGACTAGAAATGAGCAGGAGCTTTTTCACAGGGGTGGTCCAGCGGGGAAACAGTTACCCAGGGAGGATGAACCTCCATCCTTGAAGGTTTTCAAAACAAGACTGGATAAAGATGTGAGCAAACTGGTCTGACCTCAGATACAACCTTGCTTTGGTCAGGAGGTTGGATTAGATACCTCCTCAGTTCCCTTCTAACATGAATTATCCTATGATCCTATAAGCCTACATTTTGGATACATAGTTCTAGTCCGGTGCCCACTACTGTGCCCCAACTTAAACTGAGAGTGCGTTTTTAAAATCTGAGTTTGCTTGGAGATTAATGGAATATCACCATTTAGACACATATTTGGTCAAATTCAGCTCTGAAAACCAGAAGACAAACCCATATGTCCTAGCAGGGCTACCCGGGTGTAACTGAGAAGAGAGGCTGGCCTGGAGTGTGTTTCTTAAGTCCAATTAAATGTCCGTGCTGCTGCTAATAACGTCAGGGCTTTGATTTAAGTTACGCCACCACTAAATATAGATGCAGCCAGCAGTTCAGCACCTCGCCGAAAAATAACAGTGGGCTATTAATGACATTCCAGTTCTTCAGGGCTGGGAGAGCCTCTGGGAACAGCACACCAATACCTACAGCTGCTGTCACTGTGCACTTGCAAGCCTGTGCTCTTGGCTGCTGTATCACTCGCCAAAAGGAAAGTTAAAACCCTTCTTGAACTCTTTTGTGGCTCTTTTGGGGGAAAGTATTCTCACACAGCCATGAGGGATATGATGAGGTAAGAGTGCCTGGAACAAATACAGGACTCAAAGGGTCTGTGGAGCTGAGGGACATTGTAAAGCCAAGGTCATCTACCCAGCTGATCCATCACTACAGCCACAGCTCTCTCTCAAATTCCCAATAATGTCCAGTCCTGAGAAGGTCTCATAGAATTTGGCCTTGAGTAGTTCAAGAAGACATATTTGCAAATGCATGACATAAAAAAATAATAATTTCCTATCCATCATGCCAAGTTGTCTGCTTTGATGCCTCTATTCTGTGAACGAGAGCGTGAGCACATCCATACTTTTAATAGGCTTAATTACTGTCTGAAAAAATTACTGTTGCCTTAGAAATACAGTTCTGCACTTCAGTTCTGCCATATGTATGCAGTAATAAATACAAATGATTAAACACAGAAACCAGCAAAATTACCTTTGTAGCTGCTTGTATATAGCATAAAAGCAGCTTTCAGTCTCTATCAGTTTATAATGACATTCATAAAAATAAATTTAAAACATCAATTAATTCTACAATAATTACAGAAAAGAAACCAGACTTCCCTTTCACAATCACATTCTCTACTTTTTTAGCCTGGGCTCAAACAGTGGAATTTACAAGTTTGTACACAAGCTTTTCTAACAGCAAACTCTCGGCCTGACCAGTTGCCAGGAAGTCAATGAGAAAATTGAGGTCCATGAGGTCAAGGCTGAAAAGTGGGAAGTGAAGGTGAGAACTATGTATTATTTAGCTGATTAACACACATATTATGAGTCACACCTCACAAGTGCTTTGGTTCAAATTAAACATTTCATTGTATTTCCCCATTTCTATTTTATGTAAGACAATACCAGCATCTCAAAACGAAAAATCATTTTTAAAGTAAACTTATAAATTAAAAAGTTCTGTACAGGGATGGTACATTTCACCATTGCCAAGACATGAGTATCAGGAGGTAACTCATGTTCATACTGTTTTGAAAAGTAGTTCAGTGGCAGTCAGCAACCTCCATCAACAGGAAAATGTGTGTTTCCTTTACCGACTCAATATTTGGCCTTCAACACATCCATTATCCTATGGATCAGGCTACTCCTACCTGATTAACATGGTACTCAGCTGGTTTTATAAGCTTCACTTTTGTATTTTGAGGGTACCAGATGAGACCACCCCTCTTTCTCTCTATGTGTCTTCACCGCACAGCCCACGTAGCACAGACCAAGCAGTTCCATTTGAGACAAAGCATTAGGGCACTACATGGACAAATGAAGCAAAGAGGTCCAAATCACGAAATTAAAACGGTGTGATAGTACACCACTAGCACCCAACCATTCTTAGTTTTGGCCCGGAGAGGTATGACTTGCTGCTCTCCTCATGGAGTCGGACACAACTTTTTATTGCTAGGCTGTTACAACCATCCCTGAAGGCAAGAGTAACTCAGGTTCTTGTCAACAGACCACTTGGGGTGGATTTGAGTGAAATGACACTGAATTATTGGTGTTTATAAATATATATATGTAGGATTTATTTTAGAATACTTTGGTTGCAATGCAAAGGGAGTATGTAGCTGGTTTTGGTCATTATTATCTATAGAAATATAACAATACAAAAGCATAAAAATAACACTTCAGAAAATGTATAAGGAAAAGAAAGAAAGATAAAGAAAGGATAAGAGTCGAAAGATACCACCACCCATGAATCCAGCCATGAGGCTTGATTGTTGCAATTTAGATGCCTTTTTGGTTGGAGTGACGGCCACAGTCTTGAGCCATAGGAGGTGGGGGAAGCCCCAAAACACGAAGTTCAATGGGTTGATATACGCCCAGGTTCAGGTGGAACACCCAGGTACCTCCCCTCGGGGGAGGGAGTTTTACACGGTCTGATGCAACACTGTGGATCATGTGCAGTCCTCTGGTGGAAGGCCCCAGAAATTAGTCTGGGGGCACTTTGAAGGGTCTTGGCACCTCCTAAGACATGACAGCTGCCCCTTGCAGCGGCACAGTTGAGCCAGCCATGCCCCATCAGAAGGGAGGAACACCTTCAGGCCTACGTATGTCCCGATACCTCCCTCTGGAGGGGAGTTTTCACACCCGAGCCAGTTGTGTAAGGGAGGAATGTGGCGTCATAAAAAGCATTATCCCACCTCGGAGGATCTGCTTCTTCTCAGCCTCTTTTGTTATCTGGCTCAAAACCCAGCTCGCAGCCTCCAGTAGTGGGTGCACACCCCCTCTGCACCCGGGCAGTTACTTTGCACATCCTCAGCAAAGCATTCTGCTGCTTTTGCAAGTGGCCGATTGTTTGAGCCGTTAACCACTAACATTTCAGTCTCTCGCAAAGGCAGCTACTGCTCCTGTCAGGGAACGACTCGCTTAGGAAAACCAGTGAGCCCAGTGGAACTGGGAGCCCAAAATGCACCGGCCCTGGTGGCTCTCTGTTAATGAGCTTGTGCCTTGCCTTGTACACGGGCAGAGGTTTGGAAGTAACCCACCATGCACTGGGGGTGCAGCAGTGGAGCCACGGAGCCTTGTGTGCTCTGTACCTGTGGGGTCACTCCAAGGGGTGAGGAAATTCATATTTCATGAGGGCACACCCTGAAATGAAGCGTAGGGTCTCAGCATCCTTCCTTTCCCTCTGTGAAGCATTTTTCCAGCACAGACCCTGACACCATGGGCAGCCCAAAAAGTTGCAGGCACCACCCCGGATCAGGGCTGTCCCTAGAGCACAGGTGCCATGACATCACTCCCAAAGGAAAAGGGAGACTCCCACACAATCCAAGTGTGGAGTTTTTCTATTCCGACATAAAGATTTAGCCACAACTCCAGGTACATGGGGCAGATGGGAGAAATAGGTCTTAATTAGCTAAACATACTATATGTGCTGTTGCTCCACATTTATGCGGTTAAGGGAACATATGTCCAAGGAAACAATTTTGTTGTTGCTTCCTTTGTACGTTGGTTTCTAAACAAGTGAGCTATTGTTTTATTAAGGCAGCGAATTCCCTGATTGATGGCCACATTCGCAGGATGACCTTGTCATTGTTTTCTCAAGTACTTGTAATTGTTACAGTGGAGAACACTGGGCTTTAATTATCTGTGCAAAAAAATTCATACACTCTGGTTACACTCTGCTGATTGTATTGGATACACCACGATATTTATTTGCCGAAGAGGGAAAAATGGCAACGGCAAGTCAGTCTAAGGACTCTCACAAGAGAAAGTAATGGTGGATATTACAGGTTCCTAAAATACTGTAATAGCATATAGTAATTCAAGCAAGCCTCGTAATCAGTTGACTCTCAGGTTCGGTACAGATTACTTGCTATTATATCAGGTGGTCTCTCAATCTTGAGGAAATATCTGTTAAGGTATAAACACTTAAACAAAAGAGGCACAGAATGCAATGCCATGGATTGGCAAACGGTGTGTGCTGCACAAACATCACGACTTCTTCCCCTCATTTGAATATAATGTATTCATTTCACAGCCCCAGCCAGTGGTTAGCATTACAAGGCTCCAGTTGCCAGGCATGCTCATTATAAATAATTTAATTCAGATAGCCTTTCAACAAAGTTCAGTCCCTGTGAGAATTTCCCACCAGCAGCCTGAACCCAAACTTCTGAACCAAAGTCTGTCCGCAGCTACAATCGGGGCAAGGCAAAGATCAGGGCTATGAAACAGGGCTCAAAGACACTAAAAATTTAGAAATGTACATGAAAAACATCACGTTGTCACAGAAAGATTTTGAAGAAAAAAATAGGCATATAGTCGCTACCATAATACTATGGATGCTCTTGCTTGCCATTTTAATATAACTTTGAAGTCCATTTTTGCCATATTCTGCTGCTTTTCCTTACAGTTGGTAGTGTTTTAAATCATAGAATCATAGAATGCTTTGGGTTGGAAGGAACATTTAACTATCATCCTGTTCCAATCCCCCTGCCATGGGCAGGGACACCTTCCACTAGATCAGATTGTTCAAAGCCCCATCCAACCTGGCCTTGAACACTTCCAGGGATGGGGCATCCACAACTTCTCTGGGCAACCTGTTCTGGTGT